>JADRCH010000057.1:9845440-9883321 GCA_019843965.1 Rhynchomys soricoides
TCTCTGTGTTTGCATGTCTATGGGATCATGAGTGTCATGTGTGTGTGATGTGCATGTGTACTCAAAGATGAAGGCTAACAGGGGGTTAACAACTGTCTTCAGTCACTCTCCACTTTAGTTGGTGAACCTGAAACTCACCAGTCAAGCCAGTTTAGAAAGCCACCTTGCTCTGAGGACCCTGTTCTCTACCTCCACCTTGCTGAGATTACAGGTGTGTCACCCCCTTTCATGTGGGTGCTGGAGATCTGACTCTGTTGTTGACATTTGTTTGGCAAGCATTTATTCATGGAACTATCTTTCTTTAAGAGAGATGCTTAGGAGAGACATTGCACCTTTTCCTGCATGGGTGAAGAGAACGCCTTGAAATCTCTACAGTGCCCTTCTAAACTATTAACTTCTAAACTATTTATTTTGGATCACATTTTTGAGGTTTTAGTCTACTCTGAGGCACAGGGCCCTTGTGTTCACACAGTGGTCTGGAGCTAGAAGGCGAGAAGCTGATGTAGATGCTATGGGAAAGAGTTCAGATCAAATGCTCATGTCAGAAATACACTCTGGCAGTTGATGTCCTTATGAGGTCAAGGTTCCAGGGTCTCCTGCGTGCTCACCTTTCTGCTGAATTCTAGGAGCCTATTATAGATTATATTTTAAATCTTCCCATCTAGAAGTCATGCTGACCCCTCAAAGGTGATGCCTTCCAAAAATGAAAGTTGTAACCTCTCATCTGAGACATGCCTCCCTATTCCTGTGAAAAGGGCCATCACCACAGGCTAAACAGTCACATAAGGACTTCATTCCTACCTTGCTCTTGGCCCTGGCACCTACTCCATCATAGCTCAGACAGGTGTGCCTGCAACATGTGTTCCACTTTCATCTACCTCCCCATGTCCACTGTCCCCAGGCTAACCCAAACCCTTGTTATCTTTTATTTACATTTTGTGTCCTCTAATCAATTCTTCTACAGTTCATTTTCTCTGCCTCCAGCATGTGTTATCTACTGTTACCAGATAAATCTTGCTAATGCAGGACCCCACTGGTATGTCAAGACCCTACTCAGGCTCAGATACCTTTAAATAATCCTCAGACATACAGAATGAAGAAAACATTCTAGCCTGCTTTGTGAGACCCTCTGGTTTTGGCCTCCTTTCTCTGGATCCATTGGGGCATATTCACTGTTCTGTGTTTTAGTGTGATGGGTCTTAACTTAAACTTCCTTTGCCCTACAGTGCTCTTGTGCTATCTCCAAGATGTTAGCCCTCATTTAAGGCCTCAAATGTGGCCATCTGCCAAGTCCTTCTCTGAAATCCTCCAACTGAGAATGAGTACCTCTTGGGAGCTCCCATAGTACTTGATCTTTGTAGTATTGATTGCTGTTTCATTCCCTGCCTTCCAGTTGTAGTCATTCATTCACTCAAAAAGGAGAAAATACCTTGGTGGGAAAACATTGTTTTCACTTTGCAATGGAGAGAGTATCCTATGTTGCTTAGTCTGTATGGTAAAATGTGTCTTCCTGCAAAATCAGGGAGTGAAACAAACTCTGAAGTCAATAATTCAACTGCTTTTCATTCTGTTGTCTCCAGAAGACATTGATATTTCATTGATACTCTTTCTTCTACTCCTGGGTCAGTCTTCTATGACAATCATCTCATGTGTTTGTTTCTTCCTTCCTTTTTCCCCTGCCCCATTCTATCTTCAGATGGAGTGTGAAGGAGTCTTAGTACTTACCCTTCCAAGGGTTCATGCTAATGGAGTTTGGACAGGCAATACTTCAAAGCCTCCACTTGCTAACACCACATGTCATCACCAAACGCTTCTGAGAACATGACACAGCTCAGAGCTTTCCCCAAGCGTTGTTTTTAACATTGACTTTGATCCTTGGCAGGCATCAGCTAACACCCTTAACCTTGCCATAACAGGAAAGATGCAAGAGCGTTTGTGATTCTCTTCAAAGCTGTTAAGTTGCATCATATTCTGGTCATTGAAGACTGACTCTCTGCACAAATTTCCAGGCTACTTCCCCCAAAGACAGTTAAGCTTGCACTCAAATTAAATCTGAATGTGTCTCTGAACCAATCTCTCACAGGACAGCATTTGCAGCTGATACTGTGATTCATATCAGCATTATAAAAATTATTCAGTAGATGGATTAAATACATGGATGTGTTCACTAGAATTGATACTTTTTTTCTTACAGTGACCTAAGTTTTAAATAAAAATTTTACCAGCTTTCATTTTTGTTACTTAGGGATTTTGTTAAACGTGCCTCTGAATAGTCACATGGTTCCTCAGCTGTAAATAAAGTCCTGAAAGTGAAAGGTGTAGTGCATTTATTAAAAAGCTGGATATAGACCCACTGTTTATCACACAGACAATAGACATAATATTGACAATACATAATATTGACCTTCCCATATCATAGGACAATAAGTTGCAAGTTGAGTCTACATAACAGATAGTCTAGTGTTTATTCAATGGCAATGCTTATGTTGATTGTTCTTCTTACAAGACTATTATTTAATATGAACATCAGCATACATTTTATATTTGTTCTTCTCTTTGTAGAAAAATTAAAAACATGAAATAAATGAAAATATATAGGCATCTCCTGATTGATGGCAATTCATCTTTAAAGTGGGGGCTGTACAACAATGCAAAAGCAATATGCATTTGTCTCTGAAGTGAGGATTTGCACCTAGTCCAGCTAGTACTGTGGGCAGTCTGACATTTGGGAGATGCTAGGCAGCAGCAAGGGCCACAGTTCCTGAGCAGCCACATAGACCTGGAGAAAGCAACTAGAGTCACATGGGAAGTGAACTCAGTCGAGAAATTGCCCCCATCAGATTGACCGGGGAGACAGTTTCTTGATGAATGATTGATGTGGAGGATCTGACCCACTATGGGCAAGGCCTCCCCTGAGCAGGTATTTCTAGGTTATAATACAGCAAATGTAGCAAGCAAAGAGGAGCAAACCAGTAGGCAGGATTCCTCCATGATTTCTGCTTCAGTTCCTACCTCCCAGATTCTACCTTGACTTCCCTTGGTGATGGACTCTAACTTGTGAGCTGACATGAACTCTTTCCTCTACAAGTTGGGTTTGGTCACTGTTTCATTCCAATAAAGAAGAAAACAAAGACAGGCACCCTTGCTTGTGGGACACCTTGCTGTCAAAGGAAGATATGTAGTCTACTAGGTGTATCCATGGAGTTTTGATTTAAATTTTCAACTTAAAATAGGTTTAGAGATGTGGAAAGTATCTTCAGTAGCAAAATGATGTTAGAACTGTTTTCATTTTATCATAAAACATGATTTTCATTTCTACTTAACTGTATCCCAAGAATCACATAGCATGAGTTACATGAATCCATACAGACAGTTCTCGGGCCTGTTTGTATGGTTTCCCTGTAACATCTAACCCAATGGTGCCAGGAAGAATATGGAAGTACATAACATTTACCTTGCCTCTTCAGAAAACGCCTCAAAAACCACTCTGTTTTCTCGATTTTGAGCATTTCTAAACAGGCAGGATAATTCTTCTACAAGTACTTGAGTTAAAAGGGCCTCTACTAACACCTTCATGGTGTTAATCGACTTTAATTGATATTCAAACACAGACCTCCATAAGCACTAGGTAACCTACAAAATATGATTTATGTCAATAAAGAGATTATAATTAAGTTTTAAACAATTCGGCTGATTACGTGGTGATGGCTCTCAGAACTGCTTCGTAGTCGCTGTGGCCTCTTGTACTTCATGACTGATAAAAATGAGAACAGAAAGTAATTCCGAGAAAAAGATGACTGTGAAAACGTGAAATGTTTTTTCCAATGTTGGGCACCATTTGAGCCAAAAGTAAAGGACGAAAATGAAACAAACATGTCAGTCATGGGGCTGGGGAGATGGCTCAGTAGGTACAGTGCTTGCTGTGTAAACATGAGGACCTGAGAGGTCACCTTGACAATCTACCCTATTACCAGATGCTGCAGACTAGCCAGGGTCCTACAATATCCAAGCTGAGCCAATTAGATTTTAGTTCTAGAAACTGGGAGCCTATGCTCAGATGTAAAGCCTCTCAGGTTTGGGGCTTGAGTTGGAAGATCATTTACATACTGGAACTGCAGAAGAATGAAGCACGCACACACACACACACACACACACACATACACACACACACAAACTCACACAAGTCTATGAAATACAAATCCATAAGCTCATGTGCATGCATAAACCTCCTATCCCCAATGCACACACATACACATAGACACATACAAACTCACACAAGTCTATACATGCAAGTACACACAAATTCACTAGCACATGCAAACACACACACACACAAAAAAACACGCGTGCTCGCATGCGTGCACACTTATATCTAGATCATGAGGATGTGAAAGAAGAAAAGGAATGGTGAGAAGGAAGAAAGAAACCGTAGCAGATGGGGAGGAGGAGAATAGAATGGAGTATGTGTAAGACAAAGCGCGACCCCCAAGTCTAGGGACAAAAAGAAACCTTGAAGAGACAAGAGAGGAGCAGAAGAAGCAGGAAAGGACAGAGGGGAGGGGCAGATAAAGACAAACTCTAGTGACAAATGTGAATGAACACACCAGAATGAAACCCACTACTCGTGTCACACTTGTGAACCAGGCTAGCCTGGAACTCACTATAGAGCCCAAACTGACCTTGTGATTATGGTAATCCTCCTGGCTCAGACTCCTAAGAGCTGGGATTATGGGTTTTCATTACCCATAATGGGCTTGAACCCCCATTATTTTGTTAACAAACTTTAATAATAATAATAATAATAATAATAAGAAGAAGAAGAAGAAGAAGAAGAAGAGCAACTACAACAACAACAATCTAAGAAAAGTATGAGATGTCAAACCCCATCCCCACAGTGACACCTCTTAGTAGTGCCACTTCCCAGGATCCAAGCATATTCAAACCATCACTGTCACTTTATTTCACTATTTGTTGCTCTTATTTTTGAATTTCTGTCTTTTGTTCTCAGCTAAAGCTACACATAAGAAGCTCCAGATGACCTGATACAAGGGTTCATTCACCAGGAAGAGATAAACAGAATCTAATCTTTGTCTGCAGTGATGCTCCATTCTGGATGTGGTCATGTGATTATATTTCAAGGACTCCAGTTTAGTTCTGAAGCAGATATTATATTTAATGGGTTTTGCTTGCAACCATCATTAGGCTACCCTGATGGTGTCACAGCCAAGATTCTTTCAGAAGATTTTAGACTCTGACATGGTGAGTGGAGAACTGGGATAGCCTACAAAGGCTGCTGACCAGAGCTGAATAGTTTATCACATGTTTGTGGAGGAGAATTTTCTAGACTTATTCTATAGTGTCATAGAGTTATTGGCTTATTTTTGTCCAACATAATCTTATTAAGTAACTAATTTGTGGAAATTTCTATGCTAGGTTCTGAGGTAACTTGAATTTGTCCCCCTCTCTGGAAAGGAGCACTCTAGTGAGAAGAATCTTGGAAATCCTCACCCAGCATCTTATCTTCCCATGACCTAAAGGGGTTAATGTATCCTTTTTAGCATCTGTCAAGATTCCAGGACAAGTCAGATAGTACAAAGAAGAAAGCTCAATCAGAGCTGGGCATTTATAGCACTGAGTAGGTCATTCTAGAATCCTCTCTTCCCGTCCCCCTCCATGGTCTATGGATGTGAATGGCAATTTAAGTGAGCCATAAAACGTTGCCAGAAAATTCCTTCATGTACAGAAAGAAGCAGCAAGGCACTGAGATAAATGGATGCAGGAGCTGTCAGAGCTAGGGAGAGATAGCACCTAATATTTATGGGACTGTTAAACTCCCATGTGCTCAGGACCCATGAATCTGGAAATGTGTCACCTAGTCATCAACTTGGGACTCTCTACCTGCATTCATCAAAGCCATATTCCCTTCCAAGCTTGGCTGGCAAGACAGAGCCAGACAGTTCTACCTTGGTGACATTTTCAGAACTCCTATTCCTATCTGAAAGGATGTCTTTCATCACTAAAGATGGAGAGTTGCTCCCTTCCCATTCTCTCCCTTCCTCATCCTATACCTACCTACCTTCCTTCCTTTTCTACTTCCTTCTTTTCTCTTCCCTTTAAAGATTTATTTTAAAAATACTTCTATTAATTCCCTGAGAATTTCACATATTGCATTTCAATCATATTCCTCTCCTCTCTGGTACCTTCCCAAGGCCACTTCCCCATTCTCTACCCAACCAAGTTTTCTTTTTGTACCTCATGAAGACCCATTAGCGCTGCTCATATATGCTTGGCCATCTATTTTAGCTAGTTTTTATTGTTCTGATAAGATACCATGACTAAGGCAACTTATGAAGAAAGGATTTAATTTGGGGTCATGGTTCCAGAGGGTAGAGTTCCAGAGGTTTCAGAGTCTGTGATCACCATGACAAGGAGCATGGCAACAGGAAGGCAGGGATGTCACTGGAGCAGTAGCTAAGAATTTATATCTAATCCAAAAGTATGAGCAGAGATGGAGGAGGAGGAGGGGGAAGGGGGAGGGAGGGGGAGAGGAGGAGGGGGAGGGGGAGAGGGAGAAGGGGCACTAACTGGGAATGACTTGGGTTTTTAAAACCTCAAAAGCCACTCCCAGTGACATACCTCCTCCCACTCAGCCACACTTCCTAATCCTTCCCAATTAGTTCCATCTTTTAGGGACCAGGTATTCAAATATATTAGTCTATGGGAACCACTCTTTTTTTTTAATTGGATATTTTCTTTATTTATATTTCAAATGTTATAAACTTGGTGGATGCCAAGAAGTGCTTGCTGAAAGTAACCTGATATAGCCATCTCCTGAGAGGCTCTTCCAGAGCCTGACCAATACAGAGAAAATCGTTCTTATTCATACCCTCTCCTGGAGCATTATTGACCTACCAGGATTTAAAGGAAATGAACTCTGTCCCTCACAGCTGTCAATTACCAATAGCTCCTCAGCTCAGCTCGGAACTTCATGCTCACCTTCCCATTTCATGATGATGTTTTGACTGCCTTGAGCTTGCAAGGTCTTCTGCACACAGTCACAGGTGCTGGGAGCTTGTATGTGCAACTGCCCTTTGTGTCTGGAAAATACTTTTCTTGTAACCATCCATTGCCTTTGTTTCTTACAGTCTTTCTGCACCCCTCTTCCTCAGTGATCCCTAAGGGAAGAGGGAGTTATGGCATGGTATAGATATCCCATCTGTGGCTGAATACTCTGAAGTCCCTTTTTTCTCCAAATGTTGACCAGTTTGGAGTCTCTTTAAATCAACATGCATTACAAAAAGAAGCTTCTTTTAACCTCTAATGAGGTTTCAAGGGTCTGTCTGTCTACCCACAGGTCTTTAGTCCTGATAACTGTGCCATTTACAGGTTCTATTCTTTGGATTGAGCCTTAAATCAAAGCAGAATGTGGTTGGCTACTCACATGACATTTGTACCACTATTGTATGAGTGGTCATACTTTGCCAGACAGGTCATTACTGTAGCCCTATTTTTTAGTGTGTGTGTGTGTGTGTATGTGTGTGTGTGTGTGTGTGTGCTCACGAATGTTCACTGAGGCCAAAAGTTGTGGGATCCTTGGAGCTGGTGTTACAGGTATTTGTGAGATGCCTGATATGGGAACTGGAATTCCAACTCTGACCACCATAGAGACCCAGAAATTCTTAACCTCTGGGTCACCTCTCTAGTCTCCATTACTACCTTTTAAAATGTGTCTGACATTTACTGATTGCCTAAGTCTTCCCCCACAGATGTTAAGATCTTACACATCACAGGATCCCAACATGACCTTACAGGCAAACAGCCACAGAAGAGGTTTTATCTACCAAGGTTGCTAAATTCAACTTCGAAAAGCATAATACAAGCTTATTTTCAGACCACATTCTGGATTCACCTATTGAGTAAGCAGCTCTTTGGCTTTTGGCTAGCTGTCAGTCTCTCAGTGAGGTTCCCTTCATTTTTCTCATCTGTATAATGGGTTTGTGAACGGCTGTTTTAGGTATCTGTTTAACAATAGTCCAGTTCTTTCTCTGTGCCCAGACAAGCACTCTCTGCTGCTTGTACATCAGTGGTCAGTGTTTAATGAAGTGGTGGGTTCTACAAGTGAATTTTAAATGTGAGGAAGACTGTGAAAGAAAAGCACAGCATGGGGCATAAAGGCAAGCAACCCCACCCCCACCACCATTTATTCTGAAGAGACTGAGAAGCCTCTGAGGACACACTGTTTGATCTGGGGAAAGAAACCCACATCAGAAATTATTCAATACCAAGAAGAAGCTTCCAGAGAATATGTGCAAGAAGAGCAGGGGGCTGGGGGTAGAGGAGAACAATGTATACTATTGAAAGATTAGGCCCTGGGAAATTAGCAGAGAAGTTTCATTCACTAAGGTCCATGAGGACCTGTGTAGATCCATTATGCAGACTCCATGAGAGGTACCTCCCATGCACACACAACCTCTAACCCACCATGGTGAGATGATTATGAAGTTCATTTTTGAGACACAGGGACAACTGAAACCTGATAATAATTGCAGTAGGAATAGCCTCTGGTCCACACCACTCCCTGATGCTCTGGCCTCTACTAGGACCACAGAGTGTAAGTCTGGGCATCGCTCTCTTGCTGTATTAATGCCATTTTCAATCTCTTGGCTCTCCTCACTGATGGGGTATACTCAGGCTAGGGCTAGCCTCTGCCCTCCATCTTTGAGAGTGTAGACTCTGAGTCCAGTCTGACAGGCCCCTGCTCTGACTCCTCTGGATTGTATGTATTATTAGAGATTACTATACATGGATTTTGAGCATCCATCTTCACAGAGATAGAAATGAACTCATTGCTCTGATCTGTGCTGGAAGTGTAAGACACAGTTCTCAGAAGTTATGTAAGCATTATTATTTTGTTCTTTCTGATTTTTTAATAGTAAAGGAAAATGCACAGGTATTTGGAATAGGATGGGTAATCACTACACTGTTATTTTGTATAAAGTTCACAGAGTGATTGCTTTAGTGTTTTCAAGCTACATGTGGTTATTATTGTGTATTCCTTCCTTGCTAGAACTCTTTAAAAATTCAAACACTATTGTGAGTTCCCCTCTATAGAAACTGGCCATAGGTTGGATTTGTGCTGTGGACTAGTTTTCTATCCCTTAATGTGGAGTAAGGTTAGATCTGAAGCATGTTGCCCAACCTGTGAACCTATTTATGTCAGTGTTGGTAACTGTTGCAGAATTTAGCGGTATGCTTAAGCATCCACTTACAGAATGGAGTCTTTTCTTTAATTTTATCTATGTTCCGCTTTCAAGCTAATAAGTTAGCCTGCCACAGTTTCATAAATGATAGAGAAATTTACAAAGACTCCCAGTTAGAGCCAAAGAACAAGGCAGAGTAAAGTATCCAAAAGTTATCTGGCAATCACCAATCCTGAAAGATAACACAGAAGGCTAAGTAACGTCTGCACACAAGCTAGATTGCATTAGGTAAGTGTACTGTAGAAAGATGGCCAAGGCATTTGGAAATATAATTTGAGTCTAAGTCTTATTTCTGAGAGGATGGGGCTGGGAGGCTGAACCAGGGTCTATCTACAACAGTGTACCCTTAGGACTATGAAAAATCCCTCTTACAAAGCCACAGGCATGTTTTCTTTCTTCTGGAAGAAAACTGAGCCAGTTAGAATCTTATTTACAAGACAGGGAGAGACAAAAATGATCCATCGAATGTTGCCTTTCATTAGACACTCAGTATGCACTTACAGGAATAAGAAAGCACATCAATTTTAGAGAAATAAGATACTTAATGTATTTCTGGTGAAAATGATCTTTTCTAACTGTTCTGTATAATTTGTCACTTAAGGATAGATCTGTGGTGCGATCTTGAGACTCGAAGATTCCATGAGAGCTAAACACCTTAACATGGGGTTCAGGCTTCAAAAGCAAAGAAAGAATAAAAAAGAGAGTGGTTAACTTGAAGGATTTTCAGAATAGTTAGAATTTAAACTACAGCCAAAAGTAACTTGTAAAGGAACACTAAATGAGCATTCTTACACTAGGCAGCCATTTTTCCTTCCCTTGGGCCTTATGTCATACATGGTTTGGAAGGATTGACATTTAAAAAAACCAGGGAAATGCTTTGATATTGTCCATGACTCCTAGAGCAAGACTTGAAGGACAGCCAGGTATACTAGCAGGTGGTTTGATAGGAGACACTTGAAGCTAATTGGGGTCAAGAGCATAAATTAACAATCCGGAAATAGAACAGTAATTTCATGCATTTTCTCTTTATATATTATATAACATATTTATATTATATATTTTATATATAATATGTTATATAAAAATTATATGTTAATATTATATGTTAATACAATGTTATATAATATATTCATATATTATATATAATTATATATTATTTATAATTTATATTATATATAAATATAGAGAGACAATGAATTTCTGTATGCATATATATTATATATGCATATAATATAATTATTAATTTATTATAATGTATATATTATACATGTATATAATACATACATATACAGACATGTATTGTCTATATATAGACCATATATATACAATTTATATAATATTTACATATACACACATACGTGTGTGTGTGTGTGTGTGTGTGTGTATGTATTTAAACTGCAGCCTAGAAAACATCACTAGTTTTCTCTGTGTTCGTCAGCTTTGTTACTGTGACCAAGACCTGAAATGAATCAACTTACACAATGAAACGATTTATTTTGACTGACTGGAGGTTTTAGTTGATAAACAATTGGTCCCATTATCTTGAGCCTATGGTGATATAGTGAATCCCTGAGTGGAGGAGGCAGATGAGATGAAGAAAGAAAGAGAGACCAGAGCCCCTGGCTCTTTCTTAAGAGAGTATGTCCTTCAAACTAAAAGCCTTCCCACCTCTTAAAGTGTCCATTACCTTCCAGTGATTCCAGGTTGGAAAACAAGATTTGGAAGACGGCCAGTGTCCGATGATGACATCGTGTTAATGACTCCTTTGCCTGGGGGGGGGGGTCTTCATCTGATTCCTCTTCCATCATTGTTGCTGGGTGTTTTATGATGTCCGGCAGGCCGCACAGGGCATCCACACAGAAGTTCTGAAGATCAACGGCATTTGAAACTTTGGTCATCCGGTTTCCCACTTAGCCTTTCACATTTTGATAGTACTTATTCTTCATTTTGTGAGCTCTCTTTTTTTTATATAACTAATTTTGTATTTCAGAAAAATCCTAAACACTCGTTCACAGACAGCCTACAAACAGAAACAACCTCTTCTTAAACTTTGAGAAGCGAAACTGTGTGGACAGTAAGTGAAGCAAAATGAAATATTTGTGCCATGTTAGTGACGTTATTTCCTGCATTTATAATAAATGGTTTATGATAATTATATATATTATATATATATATATATATATATATAAAATATATATATTATTTCTTTTCCTTACCTCAGGAAAATTTGTGCAATCAGAATAGCCTAAAGCAAAGAAACAAAACTGTGTGACCTTTGACATGTAGATTCCAGAACTGAGACAGCTGGCTTTAGACCTTGATGCAGAATATACTACCACTGAGAGTTAAGTTATTTCTCTGTTCCAATTGCGTTATTGGAAGGATGATTTAAAGTCCTGATTATAAAAAGCTTGAGAGTCTGGCTGATACACAAGAACCACTGACAGAAAATCTTAAAATGTTTAATTACATGCTTCAAGAACCTCAATACAAAGTGAAATTGAAAAGCAAAAAAATAAAATGGTTGTAGATCAAATGTCTCTGAAACTTCAATTTTTAGATACCTCAGATGAAGTCATCTTCCGTACAGAAGATGACAGCCAGCTAGACTAAGGTAGTGATCCCATCACTACCCATCAGGGCTGATTAGAAGCTAAAGACTGTAGGACATCTACTTCTGTAGCTTCCTAGGGAGAGTGTCCTTCCAGATCATCAATTTAGGTTTTGGTAAAGCTTTTAGTAATCTCTGTCCAAAATAAGTATGAGTTTGAGGGATTGGGTCCTTGGAAGGGTGATCCTAGGTGACTGTTAGAGCCAAAGGCCTCACTCCCCAAAATGCAAGTGCTTGTAGCTGTTGTCCTAAACAGAAAGATTGTTATCAGGTAAACAAGCTCTGTTTCTGTTTCCCAGAAAAGCAGGACTCCTAAAGCTGATTCCTGTTCAGTTTTCTTCATGGTGTTATTTTTTTCAACTTCAAAAAGTCTTCTTAGGTGGGGGAGATGGCTCAGGCAGTGGAGTGCTTACTGAACAGCATGAAGATGTGAGCTTAATGTGGTAGCTAAACTTAGGTTTGAAGTTTAAATCACGTGCTTGAGAGAGGTACAAAACAAAAGTGCCTCTAACCTGTAAGCCCCACTTGCCCAAGGACCAATAACTTCCAGGAATGCTGGGAGCTGTTGTTCATGTTAGATAACAAGCCTTGTGTTTTCGCTTCTGTAATCAAGCTTAGTTGCTCTAACTGCCCAGGATGTGTTTGGTCATACCTCCTTATTTCTGAGGTCAGTTGCCTCAGAAGATCCTGAAGAACAAACTGAGTGTTCAAATCCCTGCATTTTAAAGCAGAGATCCAGATTAGGGAATACCTAAAAAGAAGCTGATTTGGTACACTTGTAAATTATTGGAAAATATAAGGCAGGAGGTATGTAGCCAGGAAGTACATCAGGATGTATGCTTGCCCCTGATTAGATGAAGGTGGGAAAAGCGTAGTCTTGTGGAGTTTGCTTCTATAAGCCCCTGACTACTGTAATTTGGTGCCATTCTCTGGAAATCTCAAGTATGGACCTGGCCAGTGTCTGCCATCATCCTGGTCAGTATTTAATAAAGCTTGTCTCAAATTTTACTCAAAAATTGTGGTAGTTCTTATATTCTCCCCTAGTGGGATTAACAATATATCCCTAGTATTCACATTTTTTTAAGAAAAGAACTTAACAAAACACAAATACATGTGTTGTGTTATGATCCTAGTTCTGGGGAGGAAACAGGATCCCTGGAGCTCTCTGGACAGCTAGTCTAACAGAATTAGTCAACTCCGGGTTCAGCGAGAGAAAGTCTCAAAGAAATAAGACGGGGGATGGTCAAGAAAGACAGAAAGACCCAACATCAACCTCTGGCCTCCACTTGCATGCACACACATGCCTATGTGCTACATAGACTCACATGTACACAGGCATACATACACACAGCCACCCTCCTCCCCATCCCCCAACACACATGAAGAATCCTCTCAGTTCCTCTGAGCAGGGCCAGCCTGTGCCTTCACAGTCATCTGACTCCTGCTGTTTTCCTTTTATCTTAGAGCCTTCTCTTGTTTCCTCTTAGTTTATCAAGTTCCTTAAAAGTCAGTCACGTGTCCTCTGTTCCTGCAGCTGCCACCATATTCTTGGCAGAATGCTCATGAATGATGTTTCTGGTTGTGTGAAGCTTTGCTGAGAGCTCACTGAATGGCCAGCAGCTCTGAGAACAACTCCTAGGAAGCTGCAAACCTACCTGGAGAAACAAGCCAGCTCAAGGATATAGCCTGTTAAGTCAGCTGCCTCAGAAGATTCTGAAGAACTAACCAAGAGTTCAAATCCCTGCGTCTCAAAGCAGAGATGCAGACTAGGGAATACCTAGGGAGGAGCTAATTTTGTGCACTTGTAAATTACTGGAAAATATAACTAAGTCACTGATTGCTTATTTATAATTCTGGAAAGGAGAAATAAAAACCCAAGTATTAGGGCTGTTTGCTTTGGTTTGGTTTTGGAGAAAAGGTCTCATTAGGTAGCCCAGGCTGGCCTACAGCTCAGGGTCCACAGAGTGCTGGGGTCACAGGCATGTGCCACCATGTCATGTCCAGCTCTTCCCTTACAGCAACTCTGCTTCTTTTGATATTATTTGTTAGTTGGAACCAATCTGGGATTCCCGTTGTGGTTTTAAATGTATAGCTGTTAAAATCAAGATAAATAAAATACACCTGTATGTTTGATTGTCCTAGAGATAAAGAGTAACAACCAACTCTTGAGTTACCATCCAGTACCCAGCTCTGTTGCACAGTTGCTAAGCCTTTGGACTTACAAGGAGAAAAACTGAGGTCATGGGAATGGTTACAAGGTTTTCTGGGTATACAGACCAGGTGCAGAGCTTCAGAACACAGGCTGTGTCTTTGCACACCCTCTTCCTGAAGTCCTCAAGAAATGGGCCTTTTAGGAAATATGATCAGTGATGATCTAGGGACAGAAGACAATGCCCTATTGGCAATGGTTTCACATTCTGTAAAGGATGGTGGAAAAGGTGTTTGTATTCTGGGGCAGTTCTCACCCCATTTGTTTTTGCTTGGGACTTCATCAGCTTGCAGCATAGAATAGCAAGAGAAGGAGCAAACAACCATAAATTAATTGATAAGTAAATAAACAAACAAACAAAAGTTAAAGCCAACCCTAAAGTAACACCTGTTTAATCAGCCACAGTTGCCATTAATTTCAATAAATATCCAATTAAATTTGTTGACAGGCAGCTCATAAATCCTGGAGAAAAATGGATCACTTCAAAGAACCTGCAACCTTTGGAGGCTTGCTGAAGAATGCAATCTTTCAATGTGTTCATGTTTAATATTGATTTTAATTTTCCAAATATGCCCCAGATAATTCGGAGAACCTGTGGGATTTGGTTTGCAGGTTGTCTTTCCTTTCAGGCCTTGACACATGCAAAGCTAGAGTTGATTAGAATTCAAATTCCGTGTCTGGGGAGAAGCCTGCTCACCCCAGCCTTCCAGCATCCTGAATACCTTATCTGATGGTTGATGTAGGCTGCTTCTGCTTGAGGTCAGTACTCAGAGACAGGTTTTATTACTAAGATCATAGTAGGTCTACAGGAAACAAGAAGGAAAATTTTATCACCACTCAAAAACAAATAAAGTTGTAGTCATTCTGCCAAACACCTAGTGCACAGTTTGGCTGAGCCAGAAGACTGAAGAAGGATGCAGACTCCTACTGAGTTTTCACATTAGTTACTGATCCTTCCACAATACATGTGGGGATCTCCCACTCCCCCCCCCCCCCCCCCCCCCAAATACTTTTAAAAAACTGCCATTGACACTAACTGGATGACTTTGACTTCAGCTGCACATCTACTTGGAGACAGTGAAATGGCTCACCAGCTGAAGGACTGCTTTACCATGCCACCTCACTTCTGAAGACAATGGGCAATCACAGTGATAGCCTGGGCTCCTAACTGAATGCATTAGGGGGCCCTGCGTGCCTCTATCTGCTCTTATTTGCTACAAGTAGGGATGATCCTTTGCTTCTATTTTCTAATTTCCTGTTAAGGATATGGACCAGCAGCTAGATGCAGGAGATGCACAGAACAAGGTATTGTGGGAGGTGAGCGTCCATTTCTTCTGTAAGCTAGCTACCCTCAGGAGTCTCCACCCATCCAACTACCCAGAATCTTATTCACATCCGGCCCCATTGTGTTCTTAGGGCTGTTTCATTATGTAAGAGTGACTGACCAAATCACCAACCATTGTGATCAACCTTCAGCCTCTGCTCTCCTTAGAGGTGGGGGTGGGGAGGGCTTTTCTTAGACTCTGGGGACCACCCATCATCCTAGAGCTATTTAAGATGCAGCAGTCAACAGTGATTTTACTAGCATGAAAAACACATTCTTATCACTTTGGAGAGTCGAAGGCTTTTAGGAACTGTGTGCTCAGAGGCAGAGACCAAGTATATTATCCTACAGTATCCCATAAACCAAGGCCAACCCTAATCTGTTTTAATAAGAAGTTCTATGCATTTATGCCCTCCCCAAGAGGTGAATCTGTTCAGATTAGCTGAGGGATGTTTGATTTATTAATTATTAACTCTTGCCGTTCCTGTGAATTTTTTGTTTGTTTTCTAAAATTTTACCAGAAGACCAAGACCTCAAGGCTCCTGGACTGAATGTAATCAGTTTTAAAGTTCACCACCAGCATCCAAATATAAGAAGCAGCTGCATAAATTCAGTCAGCTTTGAGACCGGTGTATATAACAAGCCAGCCATTTCTCCTGTACAAGGCAGGCTAAATTGGGGCCTAATTCCCTTCGACTCCACAGAACCATTTCACTAGGAGAACATTTTGCTCTAAGTATTTTCATATGGTCACTTGGGCTTTTCAAAGCACAAGTTGGAATACAGATCAAGCCACTACCAGTAAAGGAGATCGTTTACTCTCCCTGCTTTATTTCTGGAGACCCTGCAAGACACAGTATTTGCGTAAAGAAATATTGGACATTTTTCTTTATACGTCATTAAAAATGTTGTCACTTTGCTTCTAACTCCCATTGAAGGGGCTGTGGGACTTACAGTCTTTAAACTATATCTCCCAGCATCCTTTTGGGTAAATTCTACTAGTGGGAGCTGTTTAGATGGAGCTGGATCCAGACACTGCTCCACTATGGCTACTGTAAACAAATGTAAGAGGCTGGAGATGCAAGAGGCTTAAGGCAGATAAAGAGCTACTTGCATGTGCATTTCTAGAAATCTACCTATGACCAACAGGCTTGGTGTGACAGCAACCTGCAATATTGACTTTTGGTGCCTCCATGTGTCATCCTAAGAGCCTCTTCTCTGGGAGCACAGAACACCAAGACACTGGCAGCCATGCCCTGTAATCTCAGCCTGTCTGTGTTTCTGTCCAGGGAGCAGCACCCTTGTCCTGTACAAAGCTCACTCCCATGTCTCCCCCTCCAAATCCACTCAGTTTTTCTCACCAATCCCTGGTGCTGGGACCCTGAGTTCTCACTATCCGAAGGGAAATTCAAGGTGCCACCATACTTTAGAAGGAACCAGTCAGTGCCTATAAAATGGGCTACCAAGATATTTTGTTTTGGATGAGTAAATTATGCAGAGATTAGCAGTGAATCAGTAGCACATTTCTTCCATATGAAGAGTTAAAAATAGACATTAGTCTTCATATAGGAGAGGAGTAAATAAGTAAATATAGTAAGTCTTGCTGGATCTTTGCCATGATTCAAAACCCATTAGCTCATCTAGAATTGCTCTGTTTCCTCTGTTTTTCTTTCGCTGTTGTATTGTTTGACACTGTCAAAGATCTCAGGGCTGAGGTAATTTCATGGCATAGAATAACAGTATAGTGTTTGTTGAATGAGTAAAGTTATTAATGCATTAGTGAAAGTGTTAAACATGACAAAATGTGGGGAGTGTGTATGTGTGTGTGTGTGTACATGTGTGTGAGCACATGTGTGTGCAGTTGTGTTTGCTCATGCATGCACATGTGGAGGGCAGAAATTGACAAGGAATGTCTTTCTCCATTTCTCTCCGCTCTGGAGCTCAAGGTTTTGGGGCTAGGCTGCCTGGCTCGAAAGCTACCAGCAGTCTCCTGTCTCTGCCCCTCCAGCACTAAGATTAAAGCCATGAACACCCTTGCCTTTGACACGGGAGCCGGGGACCTGAACTCAAGTCTTCATGCTTGCATAGCAAACACATGTTACCCACTTAGCCATTGCCCCTGTCTCACAAACCCATTTAAAAACACCTCTAGTTTTGTCAAATTTAATTTTCCTTGTCTTTTCTGCTTGGAGAATTCTAGAGATACCTAACCAGCCTTGAAGATCGGCTGTAAATTCTCCCTCTTTATAGAAAAGATTACTGTATTTCCATTCACACATCTTCCTGCCAGTCATTTGCTTACTCACTTATAAAGTGCATACATTGAATACCAATGATGTGACAGCTAAAGGGGGTTAGCTGATGGGTGTGTCAGCCCCTTTCACAGGACTGTGGAGTCTAGTAAGCTGCAATGTGCACAGTGCAACAAAATGGAGCCTGCAATGGAATGCAATACAAGAAAGCCCCAGCATCTCCCCTCTATGTTCGTGAAGCCAGAGAGGCCAGAGAACAGAACACAGCATCTGTTCTCAGATTTAGAAAGAGAATCTGCTGGCATCATGCACTTTTAAACTCCTGGGGTTTCTGAAGCAGCGTTCTGAAGCCACACACATCCGTTTTTCCACAGCGAAAGTGCATTACTGTCCTCCACAAGAGGAAGAAATTTGCACTGCACTGAACATTATCAAGTGATTTTGCTTTCCAGAGACTGGGGAGAGATGGAATCTTCTGTTTCAAAATAGATGCTTGGTGTCGTACATGTGGCGCATTGGTATTAAACATGTACTGCACATCAGACTAGCATTTCCGGGTTGTCCTGCTTCCTCTGTTCTGTCTGTCTGTTTATTTGTCTGTCATTGCTTTTGTCCCAGTATCTCCATGGTCTTGTAACTCTGTGTATAGGTTAATGTTTAATAAATGTTTGTTGAATGAGTCACAAACAAGCAAATATAGTGGAGATCTAGGTAGATCACTATAATGTAATACAAAGACTACAAGGAGAGACAAGTTGCTTTGATGCTGTGTGTGTGCGTGTGTATGTATGTATGTGTGTGAATGTGTGTCTATCTGTGTATGTGTTAGTGTCTGTGTATGTGTGTCTGTGTGTGGGTTAGTGTCTCTCTCTGTGTGTGTGCCCATTATGGGTGTAGAACAAAGTCTATCCAGAATTCAAAAGCTACGTGGGAGCTTAGCAGGCCAGGAACGATGCTCCAGGAGGAAGAGAAAGATGTGGGATCTTGGATGTCATTCCTACTCGGTTTTTGAGACAGGGTCTCTCATTGACCAGGAACTGGCCAAGTAGTCTGGACCCGGTATAGTCAGTCTGTCTCTGCCTCCTTGGTCTGAGAATCCTAAGCATGTGCCAATCCAACTCAGATCCTCAAGCCTTGCAAACACTTTACCCACACAACCATCTCTTTACCCCACCCCCCCACCCCCTACTCCCAGAACTTTCTACAAGCCGTAAGCGCGCAGCCTTCAATGCAGGCTGATATGGCCACTGACTAGCAGTGCAGCAAGTCCTAACCATGAGCTTTGGCTCAGAGCCAACACTGCACCAAAACCTCTCCTGCCTTCCTTCTGCAAAGCAGAGCCCAGTCTCCCAGCGACAGGCTCCGAGAAGGTCTTGCTCTTTAGTGTTGCATGGTTAAGAGTTCTAATTAACTCTCTGCAGTGTAGATTCCTCCTCATGGCCCCTGCAGCCTTCCCAGCTGAGGCTAAAGGTTTCGTTTTCTCCATCTAGTCCACTTTACTGTCGACACTCTCAGGAACGGTGGGTACCAGTTCAAGTTCAACACACCTGCACACATATTCAGCTCCAGGCAGCCTTTGCTTTCTCCATCCCTCTCCTACCTGGAATTAAGCAGCACTGACAGAGCCTGATGTTACTTTCAGTGTTGGAAACCCGGGCTGATGATAAATCTGTCACATACCAACTGTAATGTCAAGGAAACCCTGAAGCCTCTTGGATGGCTTTCCTGTGTGTGCAGTGGCAATAGAAAAGAAAGAGGCATCTCTTTGGAATGCAGTCAGGATGACCCAGGTGGAGAGTCTGGCTCGTGCTGCGTGTTTCTTGGTGAGGGATGCTTTCTGCAGTACACTTACCCTCTCCCTGTGTATCAGTGTTGACTGTGTGGTTGTCGATGCTTATCTCATCCCATTGAATTGACACTCGAACCAAACGAAAGAGGGACAACAATTTGATGAATAGAATAAGTAATTTAGGTCTTGGCTTCAATTTCAGAATATAAAATATTCTATGAAGCCATACTGATGTAAGTAAGATAAATAATCTTGGCCTTTCAGTAGCTAAGACTGCAAGACGTTCATTATAAGATACCTAGACTCAAGGGAATTTTTTTCCAACTGCTCGAATGGACCAAGACAGTGATTTGTCAAGTCCCATCCCTGTGCTCCTCTGAGCCTTCTTGTCCACATTTCCAGCAGCTGACACCAGTCACTCTTGTGATGTCTTCCCGGGAACAGAACCCCTTTAGAAACCTAGGGAGTGTCCACTGTGTTAGTTATTTTTTCTTGCTGTTGTGACCAAAGACCAGATAAAAGCAATTTGAGAAAGAAGGGGTTTTGGCAGATTGAGAGAACAGTCCCTCATGGTGCAGAAGGCATAGCCACAGAGTGTGAGGCAGCTGGTGACATTGTGGCCTCTGTCAGGAAACAGAGAGAGGAATGCTGGTGATCCACTCAGTTTTTCCTTTCTCTGCAGCCTGAGTTCTCCACCCCTGAAGTGATTCTGGTCGCATTTAGAGGAGGTCTTCTCACCTCAATTAACTCAATTAACTGTAGGTCTAGAAACCTACAGAGCACCAGAGACTGGTTGCCTAGGAGATCAACAGTCCTGGCAAGTTGACCATCCATATTAACTATTACAATCCCTCTCAAACCATCCAAGTTTATTAGAGTGTCTTTCAGTAACCAGGAATCTAAATACATAAAATATTATGCTGGAAAACAATTTCGCGCTTGCAGCTTTCCGTATTCTGGTAACAAAGGTGTTTCTCTCTGCCTCCCCAGAATAATTCCATTCCTTCCACATAGTAAGAGCTAGGAAACTAAAATAAGTATTCTAAGCCTAAGCATGATGGCTTACTCCTGTCATTCCAGAACTTGAGAGACAGTGACAGGACAAAACCTGTCATTTCAAGGCTAGCCTGGGCTACATAGTGAGGTCCTGTCCAAAATAAACAGATAAACCAAGAATGATTCCGGACACTTACAACTCTTATGGAATGTATTAGGAGTTTTACATACATGATTGGATTTAGTATGGTCACTCTGTGCTAGCTTCAACAGAAACTCAAATGTTAAAGAAGTAATTAGCTGACCTGAGGTTAGTAAGTAGCTGAGACTCGTGTCTGATTCAGAACCCCACACTGTTAACCTCCTCAGAAATGCTTCCTTTAACTACAGAGACTTAAGCAGAAGTGATTTGCATTTAAATACCCTGGCTCATTAGCATCGGTAATTGGATCTGCTTGCATATATATATTATGGCAGTTAACAGAATTAAAAACCCCACTAGAAGCCCAGCCATACAAACCACTGCATCTCTCCATACATTGCTGTGCTTTGGACAAACCCCCCACCCCCACCTCCCAAGCCCCCAGCTTTCCCCTGTTGTCAAATAATCATAGTCAACCTAGGAGACTTGTGTGACCCTGAAGGGTGTGAGGATCTTTGTCAGTAGCAGTACAAAGCATGCAAGTCTACAGCACTGGACAGCTGGGTGTTGTTAGACTCAGTTCAACTCTGATGCTGTGTACCTACCTGCTGAGGGCTCAGTCCTAGGGACATCTGTTCCTGCCAGGCTTGGATGCCAGTCACAAACACTGGCCCGCGCTCGTGTGTGTGTGTGTGTGTGTGTGTGTGTGTGTGTGTGTGTGTTTACGTATATGTATACGTATATGTGGCTCTAATAACATTCTTCACTCAAGCAGCTCACAGAACCCAGGGAAATACTTCTATTTTCTGATATATAAATCAAAAAGTTCATACTCCATGCACCCTAGAGCATGTGGCCCCCAGCAGTCTGATGTTCAGCCTCCTGGAAGCTCTCAGAGGCTTCTTTTGAGTTTTATGGAAATTTCATTGTAGGAGCATAGCTACTGACAGGCAGATTGGGGTAGGAAGCCCAGCAAGGCTTGCCTATTCAGAATATCCTTGGGTTCTCTGTGGCATTTTCCCTCTAGTGTATGGGACTAGGTCACTGATGGAATGAAAGAAACTCTGCTATATAAGACAGGCAGAGAATTTTCTTACAACCTTGTCAAGGCAGTAGGATATTAGAGCTGGCTTACTTGGGAGAGAGTTATAATCCAGGACTGTGGTAGAAAACAGTATATATATACATATACATACATACATACATACATACATAATACATACAAATACATATATACACATATACACACATATATACATACATGTATATACACACATATATACATATACATACATATATACATATACATACGTACTATGTACATACATACATATACACATATACTTACACACACATATATACACATGTATACACATACACATATACATACATACATACACATATAATGTGATCGTAATGTCACAATTGTACAATGATTTTTCGGTCACTCAACATTTGCAGAAACACCCCTTTTTGTCTTGGACACACCTCTGTGTCCCTGTTTCTCTTTCCTTCTTTGTTCCTGCTTTTTCAGTCCCCTACCTCTGAGTACTTGGCCTGTGCATCCTGGGACCCCATTTTAACTCAATGCTGTTAATCCTAGTGGGACTCAATCATGTCTGAGTCTTCACATGGAGACTCAGGAGGCTTAGGGGTACATGAGACCCAATGGGTCACTCTAAAAACCTTTAAACAATTGCAATAGAGGATTAAGCCCACAGATCCATCCCAGGAATCCTGCTGCTGTTATAAAACACTCCAGTGGAGTCAGTTCTGAGAACTGTAGGGTGAGCCATGACCTTTGCCATGATCTCTGACTCAACTCTAGAGATTCCCCATGCTTAATGCAGGGAATCTGGGAAAGGTACAGATTTGGGGGTTGGGGGGAGCAAATTCCACACAAACTTTTTATTTGTGGCTGTGAAACACAGAAGTCAAACCAATTCGGCTCCCTGAGGATGCAGCATAAGGAAAGCCACATTCATTCCACTGTCTGCCTTTGATGCATGAAAGATTTTTAAAAACCACAGCTCTGCTCAGCTCCATCAAGACTGGATAATTAACAATACACAGGCTCCAATGTGGCAGGGCTGACTGTCAAAACTGTGGCACCAGATACCAAGCATGGAAGTAACAGTTATACCAGTAATGGTCAGAGGAAAAGACCATGTGTCTGCATGTCCCAAGGTTAGGCTGAGGGTGACATGTCAGCAGAAGTGGATCTGTTTGCCTGTGCTCTGCTACATGATTTTAGTGCTTGCCTTCTCTCTGTCTGTCTCTCTGTCTGTCTCTCTGTCTCTCTGTCTCTTTCTCTGTCTCTGTCTCTCTCTCTGTCTCTCTGTCGCTCTCTGTCTCTCTCTGTCTCTCTCTCTGTCTCTCTGTCTCTTTCTCTTTCTCTGTCTCTCTCTCTGTCTCTCTCTGTCTCTCTCTCTCTCTCGTGTGTGTATGTGTGTGTGTGTGTGTGTGTGTGTGTGTGTGTGTGTGTTGAGCATTGAGAGATAACTCTTGTGATTACCTAGGGATAAGCAACACAGGTAAGAGGTGTCTGAATTTTCTGCAGAATGTGGGAGATGAGAGAGAAAGATCATGCTGGGAACATGTCTGAATTCATTAGGCAATGGTAACTTGTAGGATTATTTCTCTTTGATCTTTATCATCAGAAAATATTCTTTATATTTGTGAAGGGACTAAATCAGGTAAATAGTTTCAGTTCGAACTGCTAGATCATAAAGAAGCAGGATCTCCAAAGCTGGGTGCTCTGATCTCCCCTCCACCCCATGCCCTTTCTTCTTGTTACAACCCTATGAAAATTACTGCCCGGAATAAAGTTACATTTCTTTTTATCAAGTAATTAGGCTTATATAATCATGATTTCCCTTGCTGCCCTGGCTGTTTGAAGTCTGAGTCAAAGTTATCAGTTTATTCCACTGACAATATTAATCTAGGTGGTTAATGTGTTTGACATATTTCCTTCTAAAAGGCTTAGCTTTTCTGCCTTTTTTTAAAACTGCCTTTGTTATGGCTCTTCTGTTGTAGCCACTTTAATACTCTCTGAAAACAAATGAATATCCTCTTAAAATTAGTAACATTAGAAATCAAGGAATTAAAACTCATTGCTTTGTGAGGGGGAATTGATTTGATTATCCCCTGGGGAGAAGCTGAGCAATCTTAAATCAAATGGAAGGTAGCACATAAATTGCCACCCCCGAAGTCACCATGAGTAGTCATCATGAGTTCTTGATATTCAAACATAATAGTCTAGTTTAATCACAAGTAAAGACCTCATAGAAATTTGATGTGGTCTGGAGAACAAAATTTAGTGTTGGCAAACGGGAAATATTATCCAACTACCCAAAAACATGTAAAGAAACGTAAGCCAGTGTAGTCAGCTTTCGGACAATTTACAGAGAAGAGAGCTTTATTTAAATGCTCATACCTGGAGCTTTCACTCTCTGTCATTTTGGGGCCTGAGGCATTTGGGGTATATAGTGAGGGAATGCATTTCAATGTTTCCGAGAATCCAATTGGGAGCGCGTGGTCCAGCTCTCGTCATGGCAACTTGAAATCAAGAGAGATACAGAAGCGATGTGGCTCCCACACCCTCCTCAAGTACAAATTCCCAAAGGACCAGCTTCCTTCTTCTAAGCTCTACTTCCTGAAATTCTGTCATTTCCCAGTAGTCCTGACA
The DNA here is from genome assembly GCA_019843965.1 of Rhynchomys soricoides. Classification (NCBI taxonomy): domain Eukaryota; kingdom Metazoa; phylum Chordata; class Mammalia; order Rodentia; family Muridae; genus Rhynchomys; species Rhynchomys soricoides. Next base: position 9,869,712 of record JADRCH010000057.1, read on the forward strand.
GTAGGGTGGGGAAAATTTTAAATGCCTTTAATGGGTGGGTTTGGGAGAGGTACTTATGCAGACAACAGTCCTAAAATGTCAGGCAATTGGAATCTAAAGTATGAAGATGTGTTGAAGAGTCAGAGTCAAGTTAGCCTACTGGGTGCCCTCAGTAGTGCCACAGACTGTCAATCAATGCTTTAGCACACCTCCTCCCTGGGAACTCTCCAGAGCAAGAATGGCTTCCCACCACAGTGCGCTAGACTCACAGCTGACCACTAGGGCCAAAGAGAGTGACAGTGATATTGTTCGTAATTCCAGCTCTTGTGAGGCTGAGGCAGGAAGTTTATCAGTCTGTGCCACACAGCAAGACCTTGTCACAAAATAAGCAAACAGCAGAGACAAAACCAAACAATAACAAAATGTTGGGGATAGAATTAAATTTGGCCACCCTAAAGAGACAATGATAGGGACAGGGAAGATTTGCTGCCAGAGGCATGGAGAACAGAGGCCCATCCTTTCAACATTTCCCAAAAACAACAGAAGAGGGAGCTCCAGAAAGATTAAAAATGGTGAAAACTCTCGGCCTCCAGACTGGTGCAAAAGAGAACACAGACGCATGGTGGGAAAATAAACCATGGAGAAGTTTCAAAGTCATATATTACGCAAAGTTTATATCAGGAAGAAGGAAAAAAGAGCAAGAAGCAAATGGCATGCTCCTGGACAATGGAAGTGTACCAAAGGAGATGCCCCCAAATTAAATCAAAACTATAACATGCTATTTGGACACCAGCAGGGTTAATTAGGAACACTCAACATGAAAGGAATATAAGTCATAAGTAGATGAAATAATTCAAAGAATTTTTTGAAATAGAAGAAAAACAGCCTTATGAGACTGTGAAAGCAGAGGGTGGGTAACAGCAAGTAAACAGAATGAACCATGCATGAGAAGAAATCGAATCAAAAAGAAGAGAAAGCTTAAAAGCATACAGAGGTACAGAGTGCAATAAAAATGTTGGGAGTATTGGAGATGGAAAAGAGGAAGAGGAAGAGGAGGAGGAGGAAGAGGAGGAGGAGGAGGAGGAGGCAGAAGAACAGCAACAACAATGGCGGTCAGGTCAACAATGACAACCTAGTGACAGGGACTGGAGAGTGGCTCAGAGGTTTACAGTGAGTGCTTCCTACTCTTCCAGAGGACCAGAGCTCAGTTCCCAGCACCCACATTACATATGTATAACTCCAGCTCCAGGGCACCTGACTCCCTGTTCTAAACTCTATAGACATCCACACAGGCCTCTACACATACCTGTCACCCAGCAACACACACACATGTACGCACACGCATGTGTGTGTGTCAATCTAGGCTGCGGAAGAGGCCTCAAAGAAGAAAAATCAAAACGAGAGAACAGAGTTTGTGAACGTCCCCAAAATAGAAAAATAAATTAAAAATAAATAACATTTAAAAAGTGTGCTGTGTCTGTATAGTACGGATCCAGAAAGACACGTTCTAGTAAAGATTCGGCACACTCCTGTCAGCAGTGGGGAACTGGCCAATGAGGGATGTGCTGGCCATGATAGGGTGACAGAAGACGTCGTGGTTTGGAACCGGGAGTAAATAAAGAGATAACACTGCTGGTGGTCAACACAAAGTAGATAATAAGCACCGGACTGAGCACAGGCTTGCTCAGGGGCAGGGGTAGATGGCAAAGAGCAGCTGTGGTGCTGGTGCTGGACACCACGAAAGCTACAGTGGCCTGGAAGATGAAGGTTAATGTCTCAGACCCCTGAACCAGCACTATAAAGGAAGCTGGGCACCATGACACACCAATAGAATCCCAGCACGTGGGAGTGGATGCTGGAGGAGACAGCCGGGTCCTTTTCAGTGATCTCTAGGGAAGTGAGAGCCCATCACATGGTGAACAGCTCCTCTTGAACAACAATTGGCTCCTGGACCAGTCCACACACTTGTGCACACACATATACGCACACTCATGTACACATATGCATGCGCATAGGCTACTGCCCTGCACTCAGACAAGAAACCTTTTAAAAGGAGACTTTTGATACATGTTGTAATATGAACTTTGAAGGCATTGGGTGAGTGGACTAGAGTGAGCAAAAGAGGCCACGGGCTATGAGGTCCCACCTTTGAAAGACATCCCCACCAGTCCAAGTCACGGCACAGGAGGGGGCGTAAGGGCTGCCATGGCTTGTGGGAAAGGAGACTTTGGACTCATTTAATGAGTGGAGAATGTCTGTTTTGTAAAATGAAGGGGGGTGGTGGTGAGTGAACAGCAGTGAGAATGCATTTAATACCAATGAACCATTGTCTTTAAATAGTACATTTCATGGTGTGTGTATTTTTTAAAGCACCATTCTCTCTCTTTCTCTCTCTCTCTCTCTCTCTCTCTCTCTCTCTCTCTCTCTCTGTGTGTGTGTGTGTGTGTGTTTTCAAGACAGGGCTTCTGTATGTGACAATTCTGGCTGTCCTGGAACTTAACTTTCTAGACCAGGCTGGCTTTGAACCCAGAAATCTGCCAGCCTTTTCCTCCTTATTGTTGGGATTAAAGGCATGCGCCACCATGCCTGGCAGCAAAAGCCATTTCCTTTTTTCTTTTCTTTTCTTTTCTTTTCTTTTCTTTCTTTCTTTCTTTTTTTTTTGTTTTTCGAGACCGGGTTTCTCTGTGTAGCTCTGGCTGTCCTGGAACTCACTCTGTAGACCAGGCTGGCCTCGAACTCAGAAATCTGCCTGCCTCTGCCTCCGGAGTGCTGGGATTAAAGGTGTGCCCACCACGGCCCAGCTAAGCCATTTCTTAATGAACTTATCAATGTTATAGTGTCTTAGTGATCAAACCTTAAAGAAGGTGATTATTTTAAACACAAAAGGCCTCGGTTCCTGTTCGTTTGGCAGCTCAAGGTTGCTTTGATAATCAGACGGAGGGGGAGGGGAGGAGGAAAAGGGAGAGCCTTGATGGGGTGGAGCTTATGAGGCTTGAGTTGAAAATAACTCACAACTTTATGCCTTTGCTTTGTGAACGTTCCCATATCTCTGTATTATTCTGAAATGAGAAAGGTGAAAAGAAGCAGACGTGCATACTATGGCTCTGTGTGAGGCTGGACACAGCTCTGAGTGGGCCGGATGCTCACAAAGGGAAGAGTGGGGTGGGACGCTCACAACAGAACGAGTGGCCCAGATGCTCACGACGGAATGAACTACATTTCCACGTGATTTTCTGTACCATGCCTCATTACTAAGATGAGCATCTTACTCTTGCTCATCTGTTTGATCTCGCTCTTTTAGCTGTGGGCTATTTCCTAGGATTCAACAATGAAGTATTGAAGAAGGTGGGCGGAGTCTGAGCCAGTGATCTCTCCATGCCTCTGCTCTGAGCAATCTTCATTTTCCCTGCCTTCTATGACCTAGTGTGGGTGGCTGGGGATGACTCCCGTAAATCCAGCCTGATGTGTGCGGCTGGGGATGACCCCTGTGAGCCCTCTCTGTCTCTGTCTCTCCATAGATAGATAGATAGATAGATAGATAGATAGATAGATAGATCGATCTCAAACAACCATAAATGGAAAATAAATATATTTTACAAACTGTTTAAGGGCTGAAGGTGGAACTTGATAGTAGATCATTTACCTAGTGTATGTACCAGGGTTCAGTCCCCAACAATGAAACTGCTCAAAAAGCCATCTATGCTGATCAGTGCATGTTTTCTTATTGCCTACACAATGAAGCATGTGGCTACTTGCACAGAATCAGCACTGTCTTCAGTGTGTGAGCCATCTAGGGATGGTTAAAGTCTGCTGGAGGATGTCCACAGGCTCCAGAACATAGCGTCATTTTACATAAAGTACTCAAACATTCAAGGATCTTTGTATCCATGGTGGTTTTAAAGTGAACAGCCTACAGAATAGCAATGAACGTGCACGCATGACTTGAAAAGAAGCATGAACGGGTTTTTGTTTTAGAAGATGAAGTCCAAGAGAATAGTACCCTGGAAACAAAAGTCACATTTGCAAATGAATTTTCCTTTTGGTTAAATCTTGCAAACTGCCATTCAATACATTTTGCACTAAGATTAAAGCTAAACCCAAGAATCATTTTCAATTTGTTTCTTTGAAAGGCAAAGGCATTGGCAAACTTAACGTTTTGTGTCTTTTTTATGACATCTCCCCCTCATACCTATTTCTACTTCCTTCCAGCCCAATGCATATAAAAATGAGTAAAGAATACAAATCATTGCATAAGATGCTAAGATGCTGATGACTGACAGTGGATCTATAAACACCATATGTCCCTAGTAGAGCAAGGTAGGATATGAAGAGTCTGTAGATGATCTAGGTGACTGGGGGGGTGAATCCAATAGTCCTCTGAATTGATAGCTTCACTGTGTCAGCTAAGAGCATCGGATTCCAGGCAGCAGCACTAGCAGCAGAAAAACTGACCGGAAGACACATGCTGACTCAAGAAAGAGTGCCAGCCCTAGCAACACAGCAGAGGCTGGCCTTAGCAAAGCTGCACCAGGTTCACTTGCAATTCCTGCTGGCTGGCTTTCACCGATGCTGAATAAAACTAAACAGAATGAAGCCAGGGGTGGCTAAGTACCCAGAGAGACAAATATGCTTATAAATCAAGTAGGGAAAACCCAATGGGCAGGAAGTGGGGGACCTCTTGGTCTCCTGGATGAAGGTCAGGGGCACTGCCAAACAAACCCATAGTTTGTGGACAGGCTCTTTGCAAACAGTCATCTGGGTTGAATATTATCAGTACTGTAATTGAGAAGCTACCCTTAAGGTTCTGGTTAATAGCAATCAGCAGTGAATGACTGGATTTGCATTAGGCAAGAGAAAGTTTTCTCATCAAAAGGAAGTTAGGTAAAGACAACAGTCAGGACAAGACAGGGGCAGGTTGTACTACCCTGTTCCTTGCCAAGTGTCTCTTCTATTTCTGTACTGATACTGTGTGGGGAAAGGAAAAGGATGTCCAAGAAAAAACCTCAAGAGAAAGAGGCAGAGAAAGAATATGCATCCATGCTGCTGTCCCTCCCACCCTAAAAGAGTAAAATGCTGATTTTTTTTCTGATGTTAAAACAAAATACTGAGAGGAAAAAATTTCATTGATAGGGCCTTTTGACAACTGGTGGGTTTTAATTCTAACAGGCATCTTGAGATATTTGTAGAGATCAGCTTAAGACTGACTTGAACTCAACATTTTACTTATGTCCCCTTATTAAAATCTTAACCAATACACTGGGAGAGGCTGTGTTAAGTAGGTGGAAAAATAGCTACTTTAGCGTAACTCCATACTTTTGATTTCTAGAGTTTTATTCTTTGTATGTGGTGGAAGCACACGAACCACAGCCCACATGTGACGGCAGAGGACAAGTTGATAGAGTTGTTTCTCTCTTTCCACCATGTGGGTACCAGGGATCGAACATGAAGTGAGGCTTACACAGCAAGCACCTTTCCCCCATTGGTCCATCTTACCAGCCCTGCTTCTGATTCTTAGCATGTATAATAGAACAACAAAATACCTAAAAAGCACGGTGCAGGATTCAGAGGTATCTGAGCCATTGTATTTAAGGTAAAGACATTTGGCATCCTTTGGGATACTGTCCAGTAGATTCCCCTTCTTCCCCTGATGAGTGGGTTTTATTCTTCCATCCAATTAATGTGGTTCTATCCACAGGACTTGCTTTGACTAATGGAACATCAGTGAACATGGTCTCGGCAGAGCTCCAGAATGCATCCACGTCATAAGTTATCCTTCTCTGGGAGAGTGATAAGGTGGGGTTGAGTCAAGCTTAAGCCCATACAAACACAGATAGAATCCACAGGACCCCATGTGCTGTTGGATCTAAGTCTGCAGCCTGAAGCAGGGCTCTACTCAGCCTAGATCAAGCAAAAGCATCTGGTACCTGAGCACTGACAAATTGGGAAGGATCTCTTATTTTGAAAAGCCAGCAAGGGGTAATGGTTTGTTACATAGCACACTACTATCTCCAGCAGGGCCATCATGACTTCTCTTTGAAATGAATTCTCTAACTCAAAATAGAATGCTGGCATGGGCTGGTACAATACCACTCCCCTCCTAAGAGAGTTAATGGCCATTTAGCCTTTGACTTGAGTTGTTGGCCAAAATATGTGTTTAATTAAAACATGGTAATGGCTGAGTGGAAGCATAAATTTATGGGAATTAAAGTCTATAAGATGCAGAGACAGATTTTGAATCATTTAGGATGTTTTCAGTCATTTCACTAAAAGTGGCCCTGATGAGGAAGATGGTTCACTTGTATGTGGACCTTGATATAAAATAGCTTTCAGTTGTAAAGCAATTGGGGACAGGAGTCTGTTGCATTCTGGGAAACAGTTGAGTGCCTCCAACTCTATCCATCTTTGTCTCTACAGAGACACTGCTTATACCTGCCTTTCGGGACTAGGATCCTAACAGACCGACAAAGCAGGATGTAGGTTGGGGACTGGTGAGCTCCTTGAAGACTGATCGATTATCAGTTCACTGAAATCAGAGACCCCATTTTACACAAAAGGAGGATTCATTCAATTACTTCTTAATTGTGATCTCTCCCAGCTTAAATGCATTTCAACATTTAGGTCAGAGGTTGAAGAGCAAAGTCCATTTCTTCCAAAAAGATTTTATTATTTCAAAGTGGATTTCCTTCTGGACTGGGAAGAGGCTCAGTTAGTAGTGCTAACTGTCTAGGTGTGAAGGCCTGAGTTCAGCCCCCAGAAGCCAAGTGAAAAATTGGGAGGTGGTGGCATGGCCTTGTAATCCAGGTCCTAGAGAGGCAGAGGCAGGTGGAAGCCTGGGGCTCACTGCCCAGCCAGCCTAACAAGACAGCCACGTGAGAGACACAAGCTGGGCAGTACCTTGAGATATGGCACTCAGGGTTGACCTCTGTCTCAACGACCCATGTGCACAAATATGCACAAGCATTAACACACATGTACACACACACACAAACACACTTCCCCTCCTTACTCACAGGAGGAGAGTGACAGACAGAGCCCAATGTCCATGATTTACTAAGTAAAGCTGTGTTAGATTTTGCACAAATGCATGAACCCAGATCCAGTGGGTTTGGGAAGGCTGTTAGGAGTATTCCGATGAATCCAGTTGCCTCTAGTGAGTTTGTACATGGAGGCAAATGGGAAATGAAGGTCTTTTTGTAAATTACAGAAGTTCGTTGTTTTAAATGAGAATGAAATTAAAAGAGGGCATGACCACTGCTAAAATGTGGAAGTTTTTACTGTAGCTATAAAGGAGAAAGAAGGAAGAATCCAGGCAGAAGTGGCAGACTAAACTGAACCATGAGAAGAGAGAAGGGGAGGGAGAGCAAGAGAGGAGCCGCCAACTAAGAGAGGTGGCTGGGCCAAGAGACCAAGAGAGCAGCACAGCCAAAATGCAAAATGACTGAGTTCTATAGTGATCAGGCTAAGAGAAAATGGAAACAGGATCCCAGCTTCTGGGAGGTAGAGGTTCAGGTTACAGGATGGGGTGAGAAATGCTGGGAGGAGCCATAGGTACTGAGGGATGCTGGGAGAGCTGGGAGGAGCCACAGGTACTGAGGGATGCTGGGAGAGCTGGGAGGAGCCACAGGTACTGAGGGATGCTGGGAGAGCTGGGAAGAGCCACAGGCACTGAATGAGACATGTCTTGTGTTGACACCTAACAGTTTGATCACATATTATTGCTTCCTAAGGATGGTTGAAAAAGAGTGATCCTTAGAAATAGTAGCTTGAAGTTGAGGTTCGGTAGAATCTAAGAATGCTAGAATTTGAAGTCACTTGAGGTGCTGCTTATCTGGATCATCCTGTTCCCAATTCTAGGTGTTGCCTAGACTTGAAGAAGACTGGAGAAGCTTCCGTTGGAAGTTGCTGAGATATGCTTACGCATAGTCTGACTGGCCAACAGAGGCAAAAAGAAGCAGTTCCGTTCCCTTTGCCGCAACTTCAGGAGCTTGCTGCCATTATAGTTGAAAATAAGTGTTAGTGGCTGGCTAAATGGCTCAGCAGTGAAGGGTACTCTTGTTTGTTCAGAGGACTGGAGTTTGGATCCTAGTACCCATGTTGGTTCACAACTGCCTGTAATTCCAGGGAACCCTACGCTGTCTTCTGGCCTCTGCAGACACCTGCACATACATGTATACATGTGCATACAAGTATGAACCAATGATGGATGAATGAATGAATGAATGTTAGGGTTCAAACATCCAGGCCTGGAATACTGGAGAAGAATAAGAGGCCTTGTAGCTTGGTATGAGGTAGCCATGCTAATCAAATGCTGATCTGGGGAAGGCAGCAAAACAGACACCCTCAGTTACTTCTTGCTGGCTCCTTTGAGAAGCACGGCATAGAATATACTGCTGCCTTTTCCCCTGATGGCCTTTCCAACGTTGTGAGTAGTTACACCTTTGTACACATTCAAGTATCCAGTGTGTGTAATTGTAACAGGCTGAATTATAGGTAAGATGGCTTCTGAGAAAGTTTCTGCCTGTTCCAGGAAGGAGACTGCCCCAGGATGGGAAAGAGAAGGAGAAATGGAAGGATAAGACTGACCAGGTAAATGCTAAAGGCAATCATTGGTCCTCCATACTCAGCTGGGTCTACCCTACATCGGGAGGGCATACTTGGCTTTGCGTAATTACCCATTAAAGGTAAAGTCCGACTTCTTGCTCTAACCATTCTGCAAGATGAATTTCTTTCCTCCCAGAGCATGAGAACGGGAAACTAATGTGGTTTAGATCTGAGAGGATGAGGGGAGAGGCAGAGCTGCCCAACCATAACAGTGGATGGGAATCCATTAAGGATCCTCTTGGGGGCTCTCCCACATCCTCATCTCCCCTGTGCTGAAGCCCACATTTCCCCCAGGATCTATTCTGACAGAGCTGACCTGGTTACCCTGTGTGAGACCACGGCTGTCAAGGCAGCATGGCTGTCTGGGTCAAGAGAGTATGCCCGTGGCTCCTGGCAGGTGATGGTTACATAAGCATCCTACTAGCACCAGAGTGGAAACAATGCCCCAGCACTGCTGAGAGAAGAGAACATGCCAGGGGCAGCATGGGTCTGGGACACACACACACACACACACACACACACACACACACACACACTGGCCTGTTGGGAATATTCTCCAGCATAGTTTTTCTTTTTTTGCATTGTAGGAAGAAATAGGAGAAAAGCATCCTTCATCTGCTAGACTTGGGATGTCCTAAAATACAACGTGCTTCAGCCTTTGCTAAGCTGGGGGTGCTTATTTTTATCATTGTTTATCCTTTATTCTCATTTCGAGTGTCGAGCACTTTGTTCAGGTTTTCTCAGTGAAGCGAAAACAGACTGATTGGCCCTCTGGGTGTCCAGGAATGAAAGGTCATTCATCCACTCTGCAAACACATCCACTGGGGCGGAGAGAACCCAGACAGCCTGTGACCTGAAAACACCCCTCCTGTTGTGTCCCTCCACACGCTCTTCACTAGATGGAGGGGCATGGGGACTGATTTCCAAGGCCATCCAGCATGGCCAGGATATGGGCTGGAGTCCTTAAGCCAAACAGATAGAGAAAACAGTAAAGGTGAATTTATACATACACCCGGAAGAGGACATTGGGACAAGATAGAGGCAGAAAAGCTCGGGAAGTAGATGGTGTCGAGGGAGAGAGTGTTGATTTAATTTCTTTGAGTTACTTTTACCTGGGAAGCAGCTATTCCAGAAGACAGAACCAGGATGCTGGAGAGATGGCTCAGTAGATAAGAGTAAGTGCTGCTTTCATAGAGGGCTGGTATTTGGTTCCTAACACCTAACATGAACAGATCCCAACTATCTGTAACTCTAGCTCAAAGCTATCTTTATCGAAACAGAAAAATTGAAAACAGAGGGGTCTTTTCAAACCACCAGTTGAAGCAAGACCATCCCTCCAACTTACATGGACACAGAGTGGGACACTCTGAAAGGGGTGAATGGTAAATTTCACCATTTCATGGTGCTGTATGCATATGTGTGTGCCTGCGTGCATAAGTGCCTTTGCTCATGTCTGCATATGGAGGCCAGAGGTAAATGTCGGGTTCCTTCTCCAGTGTTCTCCACCCTATATTTTGAGACAGGGTCTCTCACTGAGCCTGGATCTTGCCAGTTTGACTAGACTGGATGACCAGGAAGTCCAGGCATCTTCTCATCTCTACCTCCCCAGCACTGCTGCTGGGCTCACAGTAAGCACTTCACCAGCTGGACCGTCTCTCAGTCTTTCGTGTAACATGTTTTAGAGTTGTCTACTGTAAAGGAAATTAAATGTGACATTCCAGGGACAAGTGTTCCTCCTCAAGGGCAAATGGCTCAGGTAACAGAAATAGCACTAAGCCTGGGTCTCCATGTTCTTCCCAGGAATGATAAAAAGCAAAAGATGAAGGGGTGAGACATGAAGTAACAAGCCCAGTGCAGGGCTTCTCACTTCCTTATACCTAAGGAACCAAAACAGGGACAGATTCCCCCTATGATGGAATTCCTGGACCACACACACTGCAGGGAAGCCTTGAGGAAATCTCTACTGAGTCCTTGAGCAGGGAAAAGCTGGTACAGAAGTGCCAAAACTGGGCTGGAGTGATCCAGCTCAGAAGCCCCTCTGTGTTCCTAGGACACCCAGCATGTCAGGTTTTGGCTGCAGGAGTCCCATGCACAAGAGGAGAGAGGAATGGACAGTACAGCAGCCAGGAGGTCCTCACTTGGCCAGATTCTGTGGTATAAAGAGACCAGACTGGAGCACTCCTAAGGGACTCCTCCAGGATCCTGACTGTGTATGGTGTACTTGCCAAAAGAACAGGGAAGACTTAAAAAGTTAAGGAAATCAGTGTGGACTCCTGTGGTGAGAGTAAGATCCTAAAAGCAACTGAGGTTTTAAAGGAGAACAATATGCATGCTGGCACAGCATGTCAAGAACCAAGCTGTAAGAATTAAGGAGGAAAAGACTCTTTTGAAGATGTGTTTAGAGACTGAACAGAGCAAGAGAACCTTAGGTCCTTTCCGGAGAAGCACTGAGGAGCACTGAGATTTTTATGCTCTTGTAACTACTGAGGATGCATTGAATATCCCCCTTCTGCATACTGAGAAACCTGCCAGTCGCCACGGTGAAAAACAAGAGAACTTCTTTCTCCTTTCCATTCATATTTTATAGGGCCATAGATTCCGTTAAAGAATCTGCTCAACCCATAGCTGAAGCATAGCTAAGGGTGGAGACTGGCAGGAAGCAAGTGGAGAGAGGGGAGGCATTGGGGGTGGGGGGGTGGGGTGAACCGAGGTGCGAACAAAAACCAAAACCAGTACTGCGTGAAACTCATGAGCCCCTCGAAAAGGGACACACCTTTAATTCACTTATCTCATTATTTGTTATTATAAAATGCCAAATCTCAAGCTCTTAACTCACACCTATCTTTCCTAATGGGAGAGTAAGTGGCTTTCTCAGATAAAGATGAATCAAATATTCACTAGAAGAAATGGAAAAAAAAACCGTAAGCTAGCACAGTCATTTACATCTGTGGATTGTAACAAATGTCATCTCAGGGTGCTCAGAGGTTCTATATAAATAACACTGCCAAGTCCCAGTCTGTCTCCTCTGAGAATATATGGCAAACAGGACATGTGCAGGATAGACGATAGCACAGCACTTCTGGGCTGGAAGTGCAAGCATGTTAGAGGTTGTCAGCAACACACTGCACAAATTTAGAAGCAGAGACACCATTTCCAAGACAAACTCATCTTCCGTTGCTTTGTGCCAGGCTGGTGCACAATGGTCGGTTACAGTGATAGACTAAGAGTGGACCTATAGTGAATGGGGCAAGGAAGTCGTAGGTGGCTGTGAGTGCTGGACAGAGCAGTACAACCTCACGGTGCGGCCAGCAGCATGTGCAAATGTCCAGTGGATGAATTCCTGATGAGAAAGATTGATGAAGGATGTTAAAATCACCTAACACAAGGAATGAGCTGAGAGGAGTTCAACAGGAGAATCTACTTTAGAGAACCAGCGCTGTTTAAATAATTCAGAAGAATTATGTGAAAAGCAGAAGCCATGAGTTCTCTGTGGCACTGGAGGAAGGAAGGGGCAGTCTGATGCACACTCCAGGAAAAATGTGACATGGCTCAAAGAAGCATTTCCTTAACTGCTGGCTGTTGAAAAGAAACTTGTTTAGGAACTGTAGAGCAGTCTTCATTACTGTGGTCCCAAGCATATTATCAACAGGACAACAGGGCCATTGAGAACATCTAGTAATGTCTTGCAGTATCATACCCAGAATTCTCATGAACTAAATGAACATTAAATAATACGGGGCTGAAAGAACTTGGAGCAGAGAGAGTAGTGGGGGAACATGGCCTCCCACCTCCTTCATGCGAAAGGAAATAATCATGAAGGTGCTTTCAAACAAAACCTTTTTGCCTCTAGCACAGTCTGGAAATTTAAAATTTGTTTTCATTATCCTTATTCAATTAGGATAAGATATACCACAACAAATAACAAAATCCCAGATTTCTGTGGCAGGATACAGCTCACACTGTAAATATCTGCCTTCAGTAAAGTGTTTTGAGTACCACAGCCAACAGCAGGACACCAACATCTTCCTCTGGTCCTTTTCTGCCTGTGTGTACACACACACACACACACACACACACACACACACACACACACACACACACCATTGTGCAGTGGTAATAATGAGACTTTCGTTCCTTTTTTGAAACGAGTTAGAAGCTCACTTAACCATGAGGTATATGGAGAGGAAGAGACACTGCATTTTTCCATTTACTCATAGGAGAAAAACAATTTGTGTATACGAGAGAGAGAGAGAGAGAGAGAGAGAGAGAGAGAGAGATCATGTATTTATAGCAATTTATGCATCCTCAGGGGGTCATTCCCTCAGGCATCATCTACCTCTGTTTTTAGATAGGGTCTCTCATTGACTGGAAGCTCACCAAGCAGGCTGGAGAAGCATGACCAGTGGGGAAGGATCTATCCATCACTACCTCAGCACTTGGATTACAAGCATGCCACCCCACACTCTGGGATTTTTATGTGGGTTGCAAGGATCAAACTCAGGTCTTTATGGTGTGTGGCAAGCACTTCACCAACTAAGAAGAAGGATTTTAGTGAGAAATAACTAATGCTGACTCAATTAAAAAATACATTCAAACTTTCACAGAGCAAAACAAAATAACTCAGGAAAAGTGGCACTGCTTCCTAGGCTGGGGCTGACACTGTCCCTGCTGTGAGCATTCTCTGTAGCCCCAAGAGGCAACTTCTCTTTTCTATGCTTCGGTTTATATAAAACAAGAACAATTCCTTCTATATCTCAAGCTTATTTTGATTCAATGCCATGATACAAATGCAATTTCTTATAACATTCCAAAAATCACAAAAAATGGAATGGATAGTAAATGTTCTCATCCTCAAACCAGGTCCCGGTGTGTTGGATACATGGTTTTTGTAATTGTTTTAATGTCTTCTTGTACAGTTTAATGTCCTTCTAGTTGTCTTCCATGTTTTCTAAAGAAGTTGTTAAAAGTAGTTGTCCTCTCCCATATCACAGAGGCAGACAGAGACATGAGACCCACGGAGAGTATCACAG
>JADRCH010000057.1:9883331-9908448 GCA_019843965.1 Rhynchomys soricoides
GAGACCCACGGAGAGTATCACAGAGGCAGACAGAGACATGAGACCCATGGAGAGTATCACAGAGGCAGACAGAGACATGAGACCCACGGGGAGTATTCTGAGGACATCCAGAGCTTGTACTAGTTTCAGAAATAGTCCCAACTCCTGACCTACACCATGGCATTTGTGTCTTCCCCTTCCCCCTCTTCGTTTGGCTCTTGCTTCCATTCCAATCACTCTACAAATGTATTGGCAAGAACAGAGAGCAGAGTACTTGGAATCTATATGCAGAGACCTCTGGGCAGTCTATTAGTAAAACTTCACTGTCCTGTCCCCATGAGGAGGGCACATGAGAGATTGGGCACATGATCCAGGAGGTTAGATCCACAGGCAGCCCAGATGTTCACAGCACCTGTGTGCCATGTACAGATGGCTTCGTAGTAAGTGTGGCATCCAGGAATGTGGGCCTAGGTCCACTGGCATCCAGCTAGGGGAAGTCCCCTCTGCAGGAACTGACTGTGACTTGGAAGGCAGAGTGGAAAGTCTAGAGGCACAGGTCAGAGACAGTATGAAGTAGAGATAGCTCCCAGGGCTCTGCCTGCCAGTTCTGCCTCCTCGTGGGAAGGGCATGTGTGACACAGAGGCCACCAGAGAGTGAGAAGAGTCCTGCTGAAGTGAGAAGTGGGTGCATGTGCCTACATTCAACATATGCAACCAACACTTGCCAACATAGCCAGAAAAATCTACCAAAGACCCCACAAGGGTATCAAAGGCAGAATTTGTGGTGACCTTCTTTAAAGACTTACATGTTCAGTTTGTGGGGGCAGGGTGAAGCATAAAATTATATAACAGCTAAGAAAAAAACTACAAGACACTGTAAATAACAACTGGAAGGGCAGAATTGAAATGAAGTAGAGTTCAAAAGTGGGTCTGTATTACTGAGCAAGTTTTCATGGATACTTTACACTGTGGCCTAAAATTTGTCCCTCTTTCATGATTCCAATGTCTTCCACTCCTGTACAAATAGTTCATGGTTGATTGTTATGATCTCTTGTCCTTTAGGCAAACCAGTATTACAAAGTATCCTGGACTTCTATAATTCCAGCCATCAGAGAGGCTACAGAAGGAGAATCACTTGAGCCGATAGTTCTGGGTGAGCCTAGGATCAACAACATCCTACCTTTAAAAAAAAAAAAAAAGACCAAATTTCAGGCTGAGGAGTTGTCTCAGTTCACGAGGTGCTTTTTTCAAAAGCATAAGTATGTGAGTTCAGTCCCTACAACCCACTTCCATATGCCATGAGTGTGGTGTGCACACACACTTGTAATCACAGAGCTAGGGAGGTGGAGACAGTAGATTCCTGGGGCCTGTTGCCCAGCCAGCCTTGCCTAATTGATGAGAGATCTTGTGTAAAAAAGAAATTAAAAAGATGGACAGCCACCTGAGTAATGACGTCCAAGATTATCCTCTGTTCTCTGTATGCAAGTCCTTACACATACTCCTGGACACACGCGCACACACACACACACACACACACACATTAAGATGCAGAAATAAATGAACACCACCCCCTATCCCAAAAAGCAAGCAGACCCTTTTGTAGAAAAGTAACTAGCCACCCTTTCATAAGATTAAGGCAGAAGTCTTTTGGGATGATTAAGGTGACACTATTTTGATATTGACATTCTGTCTTCTTTAATTTCAAATGATAGCCAGGCATCAGACTGCCTGATCCTCTTGGTCATTTATCAAAAAAAACAAAACAAAACAAAACAAAACAAAACAAAACAAAAAACCCATCTTAGCAGTGTGCCAGTTCCAAACTAGGTTATCAAAGCATAGAGATGATTTGGAGTGTGTCCAAGGGACAGCACCACTTCTAGGCTCCCACAGTGTAGGACCTGCCCCACACTCTAGGAGAGAACATGGTAGAATTTTCTCAAGCTGGTCACCATCCTTGGGGACAGGACAGTCACAGCTTCATCAAATGGGCCCTGCTCATGGATTCTCTGAGTACACCTTTGTGAGCCACTTACTCCAGCCTGGGTGGGAAATAAAAATTTTCATTTAATGGCTCTGATTTCAAAATTCATCCTGATAAATCAATTCCCACAGAAGAGTGTTCCTCTTTCATCATGAAAACGGGATCCAGGAAGGGAACAATGCTTGGTTTTCTCAAGGACAGACTGAAATCCTAATGTTTCTAGGAGCTCCCAAACGATCACAAGGTCACAACTAACAAAGGCTGACAGAGGAGGTGGCAACTCGCCTGGGACTGTTGAAAGAGACAATGCTCATCCAGCCAGGCGGGTCTGTCATCTCCCGTTTCCCTTTTGGAAAAAAACCTCCAAATTAAAACTCCTTGAGATAGCTCAAATTTATTATTCTGATCAAAGTAACTAACTGATTTTTCAAGGAGCTTAACGCAGCTGTCAGGGTGGACACAGGGGTTACTGTGTTGTTGTTGACAGTGAATGTTCACAAGGTGAGCATCTATTATAAGCTGGACTTGAGACCCTTTCTTTCTCAGCCCTATTTTTAGAGGACTCATGTGATACATGGCTCTTGCACCTGTCAGCAACAGGCTCAGCCAGCAGCTACCACCGGCCTGTCGGTGCTGTTACTGTACTTGTGGGCACACGAGGACACCTGGGTTGGGGCTAGGGCTGTATGAAGGTCACTGTGGCCTGTGGCCTTCAGACAAGGACACCCACGCAGCATGCTCTTGCCCAGCAGCTCAGACTCAGACACTGACTTCTCGTGGCAGTAGTTACAACTGTTTTCCAGGAAGGGGAAAGGTTTTCCAGTTTGTTGTTTAAAATAAAAGTTGACAGCCATGCAATGAATGCATAAACATACACAATTATGTGCACTACACATGGAAGATTTAAAATGATGTGCAAACCTGACAGGTACGGGCTGGGCTGAGGGGGAGCAGAGAAGGCTAGAGAGATTCCTGGAATCTTCACCCCTCAAACTTAGGTGTTGCTTACAGCTGCCTCCATTGTCACTGTGGAAGGTTTTTTTTGTTTTGTTTTGTTTTGTTTTTAAAGCTGTTGGTGCCAAATCTGATTTATATTATTGATTTAAGATTAGAGAAGAGGTGATAACGAGGAGGACTGGGAGAAAGAGGACAAGAGACAGGAGAAGGAAGGGCGGGAGGAAGGAAGAAGGGAGGAAGAGAGGAAGGCAGGGAGGCACGGAGGGAGGGAAGAAAAGGGAGAGGAGCGGAGGTGGTGAGAAGGCTTGCGTGTTCAAGAGTCAAGTTTATACTCTCAGTGTATGAGTCACTAGAAACACATGATAAACAGCAACACACCTTAATGAATGGTTGAGTTTCAGCAGAACTCATATATAATATTTGTTTGCTTATAGCATCTTGTAAAATGGCATTGCACAAATACTACAGTATGTAGAAGACTGCAAAGAAATTTGGTATTACCACAAATCAACCCCTTCTCCAATCAGTTAAGGTTGTAGCCTTCCTTTGCTCACAGTCTTTCCCCTTTTACAGGAAGAAAGAGGGTGAGAGTACCCACACATACACACACACACACACACACACACACACACACGAGAAAGGACTGTTGATGCTAATATCTCTGACATTATCAGGAAAAGGGGGGAGATTACAATCTGGGTACCAGTTAGTTTTTGAGCTCCCTTCACACATAGATTGTGTACAAGTCAATCTGAAAGCTGCAAGAGGTACACAGGGAAAATAGTCAAAGCAGCTATTATTTACTGAGAGTTAATGTACTTGTAAAGTGCTGAAAGATCAGCCTGAATTTCCTTCTCACATCATCCCTACAGCACAGCGAGAATGAATTTTTTCCATGTCATTTATTTTAGGGAGCTTGGAATGGACCCAGAGCTTTTATGCATACTAAGCCCACACTTTACCATTGTTCACCGTCAGCTTCTGCAAGGCATAGGGACATGAGAGAGCTTCCTCAAACTTGTGCAACGCAGTCTGAGCCAGGTTCTTAGCCCTGGCCACATAGCCCAAGCTCTTAGCTGTGAGCACGTGGACACAAAGGGGAACCTCGGTTATCCTATGCAACTTACCCACACCGAGAACAGTGTTCGTCTATTTCAGAACAGACTAACTCTATGAGGGCATTCTGTGAGGTTTGCGGAAGGGTGGTACCAACAGATATTAGACCACTTCCCCAAGGATGATGAACAGGCAGCTAGCTGCTCATCCCCCGTCTTGATCCCATCCCAGAGAGAGCTGTGCTAGACGGTCCAGCATGGGGGAAATCTATCCATCTTGCTGAGAGTGAGAAGGCTGTCCAGAGTTGTCACTAGGGAAGTTCATTTAAGGTTCTGGAAACAAAAGCTAACTTATGGAGTTGCTGTGTGCCAGGAAGGGGTTCATAATCTTCCCATTATCTCTTGCATGCCCACTCCTCTGGACCTATATGTCTGAGTGATTTTGATCAGAATCAGTGACCTATAGGATGCTCTGTCTCAGAAATGTGTCTGCTGGTGTTAGCCTCTGTACATTTCTCCCTGTTTTTTTGGTTTTTGGTTTTTGGTTTTTGGTTTTTTTCTATATTGCTCATGGTGTTTGTGCAGCTGCTTAGGAACTAGATATGCAATCAGGGTGGTGCAATTAGATGCATTTCTTATCATGGAAGGAAGAAAATGCCAACTCAAATTTGATGCAATTTTCAAATGCTCCATGATACAAAATGATAAGTTCACTTAATTGATGTGATCTTAATTGGAGTCACAGGGGAAAGTAAAAGGCACACTGAGTTCGGTTGTTTGTGTTTTTAATAGCACTGTTTGCTGAGATTGGACCATTATCTCCTTCTGATTTCCCAAATGATGGAGAGTTTGTATTTCTGGAGTTTAATGAGAAGGGAATGCCATTGTACAGCATTTTTTCCCTCACTTTTTCTGTTGTGCTTTTGTTCTTAGAATATTTGTATTTTATGGGCTGCATATTGAGGCTAAGCTACCATGGAAAGTACTTAAGACAACTCAGTTCATATTCCAGTGATTAAAAACACAGAGATTCATGGTAATTACTATCAACTGGTGACATTTGCTCTTTTACTAAAGCTTTATTCAAGCAATTGATATTTGAGCCCAAACCATCTCCTTGAAATTGATATAATCATAGAAGGACTGATGAACAACACGGAATCCCTGCTCTAATCTCACCCTAACTGGAAATAGAAACAAGTAAAACAACATGAGAGATCCTAGGATAGAAATATACTATCAGTGAGGCAGGGAAAAAAATCACAAAGCATATTTGAACCAGGAGTGGTCAACAGATTTAGATCATGAGGCTGAATTTTACCAGGATGAATGTGCAGAGTCTATAGTAGAGGTATAGGACAATAGAGACATAGTTTTGTCTTGAACATATCTTCTCAAGTTCATCCAACTGAACGACTTTTATATATCTCATTCATTTTTCATAGCTGGAATTTTTTTTAAACTTTGCATTTCAAGAAGTTTTTAAAAGAAGAATTAGAACCATGGTTGGTGGTATGTCCCTGTGATCCCAGCACTTGGGAGGCTGAGTCAGGGAGATTGCTGTGAGGCCAGCTTAGGCTACATAGTGAACCTGAGACTGGCCTGGGATTATAGAATAAGACCCTGTCTCAAAAATAAAAGAAGGGGAGAAGAGAAAGAAAAAATAGGATGAGTCAGGCAGCATAGTTTATCAGTATATTCACAATGTTTTACATTTCTGTTAAGAGCACATTCAATAAAGTACCTTCTCCCAAGGATGTAACTTTGCCAAAAGTAATGTCATTTAGCCCATTGGAAATATTTAGCTATTACACATGCCCAGTTCCTCACACTGGTTAAGATACAGACTGAGGTATCCTTTAGCCAAATCTTGACGTTCAACAAGAGCTCTTTAGTGACGTTTTGGGCTGGTCATTCACAAATAACACCACCCACAGGGAAGTGAGAACATTATCTTAGACAACTAATGTGCTTTCCAAGTGAAATATGGAAGCACAGATAACCCCCATCACAGTGTCCTAGTGTTTCTTAACTTCTTTTGGGATAGCCATGGATCTTAGCTAGCTATGTTCTATGATATGGAAGTCATAAACACAGACATGACCATAACACTCAGAATAGAAGACAGCTTTGCTTTGTAAGAACAATAGATGAAAGAGGAAGTCTGTTTTGGTCCTAGCTTGTCACTTTACCCCAAACCTGGAGGAGTTCATGTATGAATCATGTTTGACTCATCATCTCTAAAAATCTGAATTCTACTGGAAAGACAAAACACGGCATGACTGACTTGGTTTACTTTGAGTCACTGAAGTAGATTCAAGTCACTGAAGGGAGATTCTAGCTTTAAAAGTCAGGAGACCAGAGTTACAATTCCAAGCCTCTAGTATGAACTTACCTTTGTGACACTGGGCTGTGCCCTTCCTGTGTCTGTAGTTGCCTGTTCTATAAAGTTGTCTGGAGTCTAGGGGCAGGGGGCTATGCAATCTCATGGTGCTTCTCAGTCTCATTTCCCATTGTTCCATAATGGTCAAGATTCTTTCAGGGAGCTGGGGAGACAGCTGAGTGAGCAAAGCACTTGTTACACAAGCATGAAGACCTGAGCCTGAGTTCAGTTGTCGAGAATACATGTCTTTGTGTGTGTGTGTGTGTGTGTGTGTGTGTGTGTGTGTGTTAGAGTGTGGGGTGGTAGTGAGTGTGTAGAGTGAATACTTACAACCCATGTTCAGTACATAGAGATAGGTGGGGCCCTGGGTGTGGTGGTTTGAATATGCTTGGCCCAGGGAGTGGCACTATTAGGAGGTGTGGACTTTTAGGAATGGGTGTGGCCCTGTAAGAGGAGTGTGTCTGTGGGAATGGGCAATGTGATCCTCCTTCTAACCATGTGAGGGACAGTCTGCTCCTATCTTCCGGGTGCCCCTTTATTACTTGAACCATACATTTTATAGTTTTCCTTTCTCAGCTTAGTCCTTTCCATTAAAATGCTTTTCATAAAATGAACTTTAGTAATCACACAACAGAATTTATACCAGGCTGTTTTGAAACTTCTTTTGTCAAAGCAATCTAAATCTCTTCCCCTTAGCCTCAAGCAGACAATGGCAAAAATGCAGCCATGGTCTTCACCAAAATATCACAAAAACAGTCTCTAGGCCACATTAACATTCTTCTCCACTGAAACCTCTTGGGCTAGCAGGCCTACACAGCTCAAATCACCCTCAGCACCACTGTTTTCCATATTCCTACTAAGATGACTCATTAAGCCCCACTTAAAGCATTCCATGGATTTCCAAATCAAAAGTCCCCAAATCCACACTCAGCAATACCCCACTCCTGGTACCAACTTCTATCTTGGTTAGGGTTTTCATTACTGTGAAGAGAGACCATGACCAAGGCAATTTGTATAAAGGACAACATTTAATTGGGACTGGCTTACAGGTTCTGAGGTCTAGTCCATTGTCATCATGGTGGGAAGTACAGCAACATCCAGGCAGGCATGGTGCTGGAGGAGGTGAGAGTTCTACATCTTCATCCAAAGGAAGCCAGGAGCAGACTGGCTCTCATATGGTTAGGAGGAGGGTCTCTAAGCCCACCCCCCACAGTGACACACTTCCTTCAACAAGGCCATACCTACTCCAACAAGGCCATACCTCCTAAAAGTGCTATTCCCTGGGCCAAACATATTGGCCTGATCGATGAGTTTTAGATAAAAGGGAAAGACTCCATGTCTAAAAGCAAGGTAGACAGCATCCTAAAGAATTGAGATAAGGGAGGCACCCAAGAGTCAACAGGCGTGACCTTAGCTGTGACTCACTACAATGGGGATATGGAATCTGAAGAGGTCAACTTCTCTAGCCAGGCAGAAATCCCAGAGGATCAATAGGGACACCAACCCACCCACAAAACTTTCAACCCAGAATTTATCCTGTCTGAAAAAAATGCAGGGACAGGGGATGGAGCAGAGACTGAGGGAGTGGCCAACCAATAACCGGCACAACTTGAGACCCATCCCTTGGGCAAGTACCAATCCCTGACATTATTAATGATACTCTGTTATGCTTGCAGACAGGAGTCTAGCATGGCTTTCCTCTGAGAGGCTCCACCAAGCAGCTAACTCAGACAGATGGAGACACCCATAGCCAAATACTGGATGGAGCTTAGGAACTCTCAAGGAAGAATTGCAGGAAGGACTATGGGCCCCGAAGGGAATAGAAATTCCACAGGAAGACAAACAGAGTCAATTAACCTGGACTCATGAGGCTCCCAGAGACTGAACCACCAACCAAAGAACATACATTGGCTGTAAGTCGGCCTCCACGTACATATGTAGCAGACATACAGCTTGGTTTTCATGTGGGCCCTGAAGAACAACTGGAGCAGGGGCCATCCCAAAAACTGTTGTTGCCTGTCCGTGGGTTATGTTCTTTTAGCTGAGCTGCCTTGTCTGGCCTCAGTGGGAGAAGATGCATTTAGCCTCACAGAGACTTGAAGTGCCAGGATGGATACCACCCTCTTGGAGGGGAAGGGGAGGGGGATAGGGAAAAGGATTGTGGGAAGGGGTGACTGGGAGTGAGGGAAGGAGAGAAGGAGGGGGAGGGAGGGCAGAGACTGCTTGGTGCATGATATCAGCACCAGACAGGGGACACTGTGGAACTGGGCACAGCTGGAGAATGAGTTAGACATGGGTGGAATTTATGCACATCCGTGTGGAGGGGAACAATGCTCAAACACATCCTAATGTCTGAATTTACCCAAATACACCATTAAATCTTGCTTTATAATGAATACAATGTCTTGTTAACTACTGTTTATTTGAAGCTTGCATTAATGAATCACAAGCATTTATTTTCTTTGGCTTATGGTGATTATAAATTTAAGTTCAGGGACCTTAATTTCCACATTTTTCATCTCTCAGTATAGACTGGGAATTATTTATTAACAGAACTGTATTCTTTGAATAAATGGCTGATAGTCACCACTGAGTGAATTTTCTAGGAAAGCTAACACCAGGAAGCAAATTTTAGTGGTGAATTTCAGTTGATGCTCTTTGCCCACCACTAAATAAACACTCCCATTCTTCAGACACTGGATCCAGCAAGTCCATGTATAAACTGTATCTACAAGCTATATTATAGTATCGATGGAAAAAATATTTACCCAACTGCATCTCCTATGAAGATCAAAGATAACTGTTTAGCCCTAAACTAGTGACTCATACCATCCTCTCTAAGGCACAGGCCACTGTGGAAGAGGGGTAGAAAGAAGGTAAGAGCTGGGCAGTAAGGAGAAAGGCTGTGGAAAGTCATCTCCTGGGCAAGGTGCAGCTCTTGCACCCACAAACTCACTGGTGACTGTGGATGGCTTTGTGTGTCAACTTGGTACAAGCTGGAGTTATCACAGAGAAAGGAGCCTCCCTTGAAGAAATGCCTCCATGAGATCCAGCTGTAAGGCATTTTCTCAATTAGTGATCAAGGGGGGAGTGCCCAGCCCATTGTGGGTGGTGACATATCTGGGCTGGTAGTTCTGGGTTCTATAAGAAAGCAAGCTGAGCAAGCCAGGTGAATCAAGCCAGTAAGAAACATCCCTCCATGGCTTCTGCATCAGCTCCTGCTTCTTGACCTGCTTGAATTCCAGTCCTGACTTCCTTTAATGGTGAACAGCAATGTGGAAGTGTAAGCTGAATAAACCCTTTCCTCCTCTACTTGCTTCTTGGTCATGAGGAATAGAAACCCTGACTAAGACAATGGCCACACTGCATCTGCATAAGAATTCACCCATCAATGGTCAGATAGCTGGGAGAGAGAGAGAGAGAGCAAGCAACCCCTTGCTGTTGATAATTAACTACTTCTAGGTAGTCTAGATTCACAACCACTGCCTTCGGTTGTGTGCCCACTGGTGATACCCTCAGGTTCCATGAGGAATTCCAATCCAATGCCCATCCAGATGGCCTTAGTTAAACTAAATGGATCACTAATGTGGATCAGTGAGAGAGGATGTACTTAGTCATGATGAGACTTGATGTGCCAGAGTGGGTTGGTATAGGGGGTGGGGGCTCCCAAGAGGAAGAGGGAATGGGAGAAGGGGATGGGAGGTTGGGACTTCCAGGACAGGAGGGAAGGAAGCTATGATGGGGGAGGGGTGTAAAGTAAATAAATAAATAAATGAAAAAATGGATCACAAAACAAAACCAAAAGTCATAAATCTGAGAAAGGAGGGAGGGAGGGATGGGAGGGAGAGTGGCTGACCAGGATAAGCAGGAGATAAGCAAAGGCATAAGGGAGAGAAGTCAGAATACATCATATGCTTGCGTGAAAATTTCAAAGAAAATTTAATTTATAAAAATACTAATGACCAATAAATACATTCAACTATGAAATAATCCTATTATTAAAGAATGTAAATATGTTACAAAATGTCATATTGTATTCTATAAATATGCTTAATTGCTATGGGCCAATTGAAGATAAAAAATGGATTAGCATACTTTAATTAACGAAATCACTGAATCCATAATTCCTGTGGTCATCAGTGTCCAGGAGCAATGAAGAAGCTTTGTGTTCGACTTAGTGACCCCTGATTCCTCACACCCCCTATCCTTTTCTGGCTCCCCAATTTCATGTGTCAGAGAGTCAAGCACTGCTCATACTTTCTATAGTAATGCCATCGTTAGGCACTTAGCAATTTCTCCCAACACAAGCTAAAGAGTGACTTTTCTAATTAGAGTCTTGGTTTGCTGTGAGTTCACAACTCACCACCTCTAAAGTGGAACAACTGAAAACTGAATTAGGAGACCGGTTGTTACCTAAAGAGCAATACCATTAGCAACAGCATGAGTCACATTGTCACACTGTCCTCAAGGAACTTTTTCAGGGGTTGTGAATGAAATTATTCATTCAAGCATGTCAATTGGAAGGCAGGATTTGGGTGTATAGGGGCTGTTTTATTGGTTCCCCACTGGGAAGTCTGATCCAATAGGGAAAGGCTGGGATAGAACACAGTCCAAGAATTATGGGTGCTATTTCTAGTGCTTCCAGAAGCTCAGCAAGGCTGATTTTACTGTACCTGGGAAAGAGCCAACCTCTAGGCAATATAAGGTCATACTGGATGCCCTTAGGTAACCTGACATTTGTGGAAATCAGGTCTCCTGCAACCAATGCCTTTTGCATATTGGATAACTCTTCAGTAGACCAGGGTTTCAGATAGGTGGCATGGGATGGAAGTATTTCTGGAAAAGAGTAGCCAGAATGCTCATTTGATTTAATGAGTGTTTATCAAGTAGATGCTCTGTTCCAGGCACTTAGAAGCTGGAAAGATGGTGAAGCATGAAGCAGACATTCTCTAGAGCCTCTATCCTAGGATTTAACCTTCTGTCAGGGCAAGTGTGCACCCCATCCTGGCACACTGAGTCTGTGCCCAGTGGGGTGTGACTGCCCGTGAAGTTTATTCCTCATAAAATATTTTCTTGGTCACAGAAATTCACATGCAAACAAGACATAAGTCAAGTGTCCAGTCACCTCCTCTTCATCTCTCTCATCACTCTGCCCACATTCTGTGTTCTTCCCATCATCCAGAGCCCAGATCTCAGGAATATCTGTCTCCTGACTTGCATTTGCTCCCAAAACTCCACCTATTCCAGTGATCTTGTCTTTGGATCTTGTCCTGGTTTTCAGATCAATTCAGGGGCTTCTATCACATTGCCTCCAAGCCCGTCTGTAGCCTCATTTTATGCCCCTTACTTATGGTTCTTCTTGCTCAGCTGTAGGTCCTAAAAGCCTATTTTTCACAGGAAGGAGGAGCCTCATCATGATCACATAGCAAACATATGCTAATAGATCACTGCCACACCCAATGAATCCTAGGAAGAGTAAAAGTATTCAGGCATTCCATAGCCAAGAACTGTCCAATCTGTCTCCTTTTAGCTTCATAAACTCTGTTTGGTTTGGTTTTCTCTCCCAATAAAGTATTTATCTGCTATATTAAGTGTGGCAAGCATCTGCTATATTAAATGTGATGGTTGGTTTTTGTCCACCTGACACAAACCTAGGCATATCTGGGAAGAATCTTAACTGAGAAAATGCTTCCATAACATTAACCTGTAGGCAAGCCAAGCCCGGGGGCTGGGGCTGGGGCTGGGGCATTTTCTTATTTAGTTCCTGCCCTGACTTCTCTTCGTGGTAAACTATTACCTGGAGGTGTAAGCTGAAATAATCCTCTCCTCCCCAAGTTGCTTTTGACCTCGCTGTCTTATTACAATAGATATTCTAATTACTACAGCACCACACCACCACACCACTTTCTTCCACTTGTGAACAGATAGATCCAAATTAGAATTTAAATGGTAGGGCCTGGAGAGGTGGCTCTTGGGTTAAAAGCACATAATGCTTCTGTGGAGAGAGTTAACTTCCCAGAAACCACTTGGGACAGCTCACAAACCACCTATAACTCTAGTTGGTGTCCTCTTCTGGGCTCTTTGGACATTGCACTCATATACACAAACCCACACATAGACACATGCATATGCACAGTTAAAAATAAAACCAAAGTCTTTAACAATGAAAAATGAGCAACCATGATTAACATTGTCAGTTCAGTAAGTTCGTGAATATTCTTTGTCCATTCCCTGTCAAATAACTGTAGAGTCCTGTTACCCTGACAATAGAGAACTATCAATGGCTATACCATCCTGATCTTTACTGCTTGTCAGAGTTCTCAGCATCAAAGCAGGGACTGGACCTGATAGCTCTCAGATGGCTCAATATTCAAGTACAAAAAAAAGTATTTTGTTGCTATTGTTTCTCATAGCAGAATCCACACTGAGATCGAATCATGAATTAATTTCATTTAATATCTAATATTACAGTTCAAGAGTTTAGCAGTACCATAAGCAGGTGGTATTCATAGACAGAAAGTAGAAATGTTGCACACGCACAGCCTGTCTGGTTATGGCTCCACACAGGTACAGTGCGATCAGTAGGCAATTGCCACAGGCCAGTTTTGCCCACTGTGATTGAGCAAGACTCAGCTGCTTTTTACAAGAATATGACTTGCAATAGCTTGAATCACAATTTTTTAACTTTATAACATGAAAGACATATGCATTCAGTAGAAACCAAGTTTTCAATTTTAGTCTTCTCTTAGGCTAGCTAGCATACATAGTAGAAGCTCTGCAATGACAATGGACACATCTGTGGGATATAGTCTTGATTATTAGATGATGCAGAAGGAACCAGCCCACTGTGGGCAGCACCATCCCTATGCAATTAATCTTGGGTTCTATAAGAAAGCTTCCCAAGTAGGAGCCTGTGAGAGAGCCAGCTAGGAAGCAGCATCTGCCATGGTTCCTTCTATATTCCCTTGGCTGTGAATGAATTTTCTGGTCAGAGGTGACTCTGCGTGGAATAGTAAATGGTCCTGCTTTGAGGTTCTGCTTTAATGTCCTTAGGTGATGACCTATGAACTAAAAGTGTAAGACAATACTCACTTTGGTCGGAGTGTCTTATTGAAACACCAAAAGGAAACTCAAGCATCAGAAATAAAAAAGAAAAGAAGGAAATAGTATTTAGAACAGAATAAAAAAGGAAAAAAGGTGCTTGCAACAGATTTTAAAATTGCAAAAGGGGCTGGAGAGATGGCTCAGTGGTTAAGAGCACTGACTGCTCTTCCAGAGGTCCTGAGTTCAATTCTCAGCAACCGCGTGGTGGCTCACAACCATCTGTAATGAGATCTGATTCCCTCTTCTAGTGTGTCTGAAGACAGCGACAGTGTATATAATAAATAAATAAATCTTTTTAAAAACTGCAACAGATAATGTATTTTTCCTTAAAGATATAAAAAATAAAAAGAATCTAGATTTTAAAAAATGGCAGTGGTGGCTGTGTTTGTGGTCACCAAGATACCAAACCTGTCCTGAAAGAGCTGGCACTACCTATGTGGACTGATGCCCACTCACAGGAGAGGTTAGCTTTTATGCGGAGCTCCTACTTAGTCACAAGTCCCTGAAGTGAGTAAGTTCAACATCTTCCTAAAGTCACACCCTGGAGAGGAGGAGAGGAGGAGAGGAGGAGAGGCTGAGTTCATGGTCCATACCTACCTACCCCTCTGCCAAGGCACCAGGCTCTATTAGATTACATGAATCCACTTATGCTGACTAGAAAACTGGCAACAAAGACCCAGGTCACTCCCCAGGTTCCAGTAACTTCAGCTGGGACCACAGCACTGGTTTAGATAATTACTGTGCTCAAGGGTCAGAACAGTAGTAGATGGGCCCTTGGGCTCATTTTCTGCTAGTATCAATTGATGGCCAATATATTGATATTTCATCCATTTGCTTGTACTGAAGATGACTTAAATAACCAACAACATCAAAATTCTACAAACTTGTGCTAGAAGGGCAACTTGTAATGCATCAACCGTTACTTACAAAGACGTGCTCTTAAAATCACACTGAATGATTTAAAGTTAATGTTTTTAAATGTATTTAAATGTATAATCTTAATGTATTAAGATTATAAATGGAGGGTATTTTCTTTCATCTCTATTTAATACTGTACTGGAGATTCAAGCTGCTTGCCTATGTATGTGAAAGAAACATTTAACGAATTTCCTGTGTGCAAAGTGCTCTGATTTCTCCTAATTTATCATATTTTGAAAATGACAACTGGCCCCAAACTGCTAAAATCATTATGGGGTCTGCAGGCTGAAATTTTTTTGTGTCTATGGTGGCTGAACCTGAGTGATGGGGACATAAAGATTCATTATGTTAATTATTCATTAGTCTAAGTTTGAAATTTTTCATAGACAGCTAACAAATGAGAAGCAACATACTACCAGAAAATGAGTATCTAACTCAGAGTCGCTATTAATGGAACTTTAAAAATTCTGTATTAAAAATGTAAACAAAGTGGGATGCTCAGTCTTCATTGTCAGTGCCACTGGATTTAGAGTCACTTAGAGGTACATCTGGACAGTCGGTGAGATTGTTCCAAACAAAGAGGTTTAAGATGGAATTAACCATTCTAGATGTAGTTAACATCAACCTATCCCATGAGCTAGAGTCTTGGGCTCCTTTAAACAACAAAAGATTAGAAAGTGAACTGAGCACCCACAGGCATCTCGCTCTAGTGCCACGTGAGATACAACATGACCAGATGCTTAAGCTCCTCCTCCACACCTTGACCACCATAGTGGCCCCTCAGACTATGGATTTCTGAAATAGCAATGCACAGCAGGAAATCTAAGGCTAGGAAATGAGTACATGGAAAGATGGTTAAGACTGTTTGACATAAGTGAAATGCAAAATAAAATCATGGTGATATATTGCTGTGCCCTTTAGACTGTCTAAAATTGATGGATATATAGATGTTCCCTCTCTCACATACATGTGAGGGCATGTCAACTGGTGCAACAACTTTGGAAAATAGTTAGTTGTTTTACCCAAAAACTAAACATTCAATAGAACTTTTTTAGTTTTAATGTTTGCATAAATGAAATACGCATACAGGTAAGGCTGGTGCTCTCAAGCATTCATGGTAGCTTTATCTGAGATAATTTCAGACTGGAAAACCCTACATGATACTAATAGACATGTCTATTATCTTAATTATGGTGTTAGTCTTATAGTCATATGTTGGAATTTATTGACTGTGTAATTTGAGCAAATGAGGTTTACTCTATGTCCATTACAAACTCAACAGAACTATGAATACAATTATTGCCATGACTCACCCATATGGTTTTTTAGTGTGTTTCAGAAGTTCTGGGTTAAGCCCCCTGGAACTATCATTACTTGAATGGCCATCACCGAAGCTACAACTTAATTCAAATTAAATTAGTACCTATGTTAGTTACCTTTTACTTTTACTGTTGTGGTAAAATACCAAGTCTTTCCTTACAGAACGCTTTATTTGGCTGATAGTTTCATAGGGTTTGGGTTCATAATGTTGGGAGGGGAATGTCAGCTGGAGCTGGAAGGTGAGTGATCACATCACAGTCACACAAAGGAAACACATCTAGAGATCAAGGATAGAAAAATGGAAGTAGGCCGAAGCTATAAGTCCTCAGATCCTATTGCCAGTGATATACTTTCCACAGCAAGGCTGCACCCCCCCCCCCAAATAGTCCCACCAACTACTGACTAAGGGTTGAAGTACCAAAGTCCATGGGGGATGTCTTTCACTCTGTATGGTATACAAGAGATATGACCACATTTCTAAAAGACTTGGAAAAAAAAAAAAAAACCACTCACTTATAATTGAAATAGAACTAATTGAAAGAGAAATAGTGTTTTGGATCCACACATGATTTTTACAATGCAGTCTAATGAGTGTGTGCAAAAGTTGATGATGGAATGGGTAGACAGAACTGGTTAAGGCATCCGTATCAAGTCAGAGAATCTTCCTGCTATGGTGGGATCTATGCTGAGAACTAATGGAATGAGTCAGACAACTATGTGGTGAGTAGAGAAGAGGGGTTTTCTACACAGAATAATAACATGTGCCAACAATTGGATGTGTGTGTGTGTGTGTGTGTGTGTGTGTGTGTGTGTGTGTGAAAGAGAGAGAGAGAGAGAGAGAGAGAGAGAGAGAGAGGAATATTTAGGGATGTTGAGACATCAGTGTGACTGAGAGATAAAGTTTAGGGTGAGGCATGGTCAAAGGGATCAAAGCACAAAAGACTACTCAAGCTTAAGAAGTTTTTATTTCTATCCAGAGTGATGGAATAGAACCTGTGAGAAAAAATTCACTGTGTGCGAGAAATATCGGCGATGCAAGACGAGTGGGTGGAAGCTCCGTGAGGAGGGTAAAAACAGTCATTAAATTTAATAAAGCTAACGAGGGTGCCACCGTGACCCACAGTAACAAAGGTGAGGCTGGAGTTGCAATAGTTAATAATTATCTCCCACCCCAGCACTCATGAGGTGGGGACTGAAAAATTGCAAGTTCAAGACCAGCTCAAGAGACCCTGCCTCAGAAATCAAAGGTCTCGAAATATCTGCTAGCCAAAGAATGCTTGCCCAGCATGCCCAGACCCTGGGTTCCATCCCAGCACCACAGAAAGAAAATGTGTGTCTTCATTTCTGTGGGAAGAAACTGAGTCAAGGAATTGGAGAAGACAGTGGTGCTGTGAAGTTCTGGAAACCTTGACCAGAAGCAACTCAGAGAGAAAGAGCTTATTCAGCTCACGGTTCCAGGTTACACCCAGAAGGTAAGGCAGCTGGTCACATCCTACCTGTGGTTAAGAACAGAGAAGGCATGCATGCTTAGTACTCAGCTAGTGTTCTCTACTGTTATACAGTTCAAGGCCACAAACCTAGAAATGGTGTTGTCTATCTTCAGGCTGGGCCTTCCCACATCATTTAAGGCAATCAACACAATACCCTCCCAAGACAGACAAACTGGAACTAGACTATCCTTTGTTGAGTCCCCCTTCCAAGATGTTTATGGGTTGTGTGAGGTTGACTGTGAGAACTACCTATCACAACATTTATATATAATCTATGTATATATTATCTATATGTGTATTTATCATCTACATATGTATGTGTGTATGTATGTATGTGTGTGTGTATGTATATTCTATCACATGCCTAGGCAACATTGTAAAACCTTGTCTCAAAAACCTTGAAATAATCTTGATTTCTCAAATTAAATATTTGAATCAATTTGGCAATAAAATTTATCTAGTGAGCAAACACAGTATGAATATTATAGAGAAGATATGAACATTAGTGACCTGATAAGTGAGGCTGGCGTGGTGTCAGCTGCCTAGAGGCTAACTATGAGAACACAGATCAGCTATCAGAGCTGGCTCGAGAGTTCTATAGACTATAGCAATGCAGAAATTCTCTGCTAAGTTTCTGGATTCTTTCTGAAAGCATTCTTCCTGAGGTTTCACACTCACTAGACTGTAGGCAAGTTATTTACCTTACCTTCTTAGGGTTCTCCCCAGATAGAGCACAGACAAGGTGTTGTAGGGATTGAAAGGAAATGTATTGATCCTTTGCCTTAGAAAACAGTAAGACATTGGGACGATTAATCTAGATTATCAACTTGTTGGGATTTAAAATCACTATGGAAGCAGTACTCTGGGTAAGTCTACAGGGGCATTTCTGGAACGTTTATCTGAGCAGCGAAGACACACCTTGCATATGGGCAGTACAATTCCTCAGACTGGGGCTGAATAAGAACCAGAGTGAGCTGAGCACCAGGATTCATTTCTTCCTGCTTCCTCACAGCATATGCAATGTGGCCAGCTGCCTGGAGTTCTTTCTACCATGTCTCCTGCACCGTGATGTACAGCATTATCAAACTGTAGCTTAAATAAAACCTTCCTTCCTTAGGCTGCTTTTGCCAGGTTTTTTAAATTCTGTTTTGTTTTGTTTCTAAAGTGGGGTTTCTCTGTGTATCTCTGGCTGTCGTAAGAACTCACTCTGTAGACCAGGCTTGACTCTGCTTGCTTCTGCCTCTTGAGTGTTGGGGTAAAAGCATGCACCACCACCACCCAGCTAACTTTTATCAGATATTTGGTCACAGCAACAAGTAACTAATGCTTACACTTAGCTATCAATGAGATTTTCCTTTTGTATCTTTCAATGCAATCTGTCACAGTCTCTTTCACCTGATCCTTTCTCACTCTAGTAAGCCCTTCAGCTGACTGAGCCAGATAAGGATAAATAATAATAATAGCCTTTGAACTCTACACCATCTGGATATAGTCAACAGAAATATGCATATGAACTAGACTCTGAAAAAAAAAATCTTACAATGCATGATGGGGTATTACCTAGATTGATCGTGGAGATGGTGTTTCTATTCAACAATGCTATAGGGTCGAATGATGGATTTATGAGGCTCAGAAGACCTTTTAAATCCCAAATATCAACCTAGCCTCCTGAAATGTCTGTAGTTTGAATAAGAAGGGTCCCCATAGGCTCATATGTTTGAACACCTAGTCTCCAGTTGGTGGAACTGTTTGGGAAGTATTGGGAGGTGTGGTCTCATTGGAAGAGGAGTGTCTCTAGGGGGTGGGCTTTGAGGTTTCAGAAACCCAAACCACTCCCAATTAGTTTTTCTCTGCCTTTTACTTACAGATAAATATGTAAGCTCTCTGCTACTGGTCTAGCACCAACCACAGCTGTCTGCCTGCTGAGATGCTTCCCACCATGATGGTCACGGACCCGATCCTCTGGAACCGTAAGCCCTTATAAACTCTTTATTCTCTAAATTGCCTTGGTCATGGTGTCTCTTCAAAGCAATAGGAAGGTAACTAAGACAGCCTGTTTATGTTAAAAGCTTTGTTCAGGAGACTGATTGCAGTTGAGCGAATACAGTACATGTTAGAAGGGACACATCACTGCAGGGAAACTGCATAGATTCTGACCCTAGCTGTAACTTTCTGCAGGGTCCTTAAATTCTCTGTTTTAATTTTTATCAACAGGTAAATATCATACACTTAGTAGAGCTGTGTCTTTTCAGAGCTCACATCTGCTCAATAGTATCCCCTGAACATTCCACAGAGAATAATTAAGTACTGCATTCTCCTAAGAATTATGCTAGGTAGGTGCTGAAAATATTGTAAAAAAAAAAAAAGATTATAAGTTATTTGTAGAAAACAAGGAGTAAACAGAATTTTTAAAAAGTCTACTGCCCTATATCTAGTGAGGAGAGAAGATGAGAAGAAAGAGAGATGGTGGGGTTGGGGATATAAACTTGGGTCTCTGGGCATTAGAGAATGCACCTCTGAGAACTGGAACATTGATCAGAAGCCTGAATAAGGAAAAGAGGTCAATTCCTAAGGAGGAGGTAGAGACGGCTTTTATTGCAGGTGAGCGTGTGGTGATCAGAAGCAGCCATCTTTAACAGGTAAAAAACATGTGAGTGCCCGCCAATGAGGGGGCAGGTCAGATTAAACATACTCTAGCAAGACATGATGGGAGGTTCAGCATGATTCTAGGGCCCCATGCTGTCACTGGATGTTCTTTGACACGAGTGTGTTCTAAAGGTACTAGATATCCTTACTCTCTGTCTGTTATATACAAATGAAGTGGAACAAGGACATGAACAGATTCTGGAAGGTTCATCTTTCACAGAGGGATTGGATGATGCATCCCTGCACTGTAAAGACCACCAGGGCAGTGGTCTAGCTGAGTATCACAGGCAAAATGCATCCCTCTGCACTTCAGGGACTGGATACAAAGTTTTGCCGTTCTCTAGGGCTTAGATCACTGAAGCTCCATTGGGGCTCAGGGGAGAACATGTTGTGGCTGTTGGATAATATCTTGGAACTGATAATACGTGGCTCTGATCTATTTGAATGGGGACTTTAGCCTGTCTAGCGGACATTATCTGAACAGTCTCTTTGGCCTTTAAAAGCTAAATTATTCCACTTCAATATTTACTATTAATAAGATTTTTCTCTTGTATGGACATTTGAGAAAACAATTCTTATATTTTTGGTTGTGAGCCTAGTCTTTAACAGCTGAGCCATCTCTCCAGCCCTTGAGAAAACAATTCTAAGATTCAAAATTTCATGGGACAAGTGGCCAAGTGTTTAAGGTGATAGGATGCTAATACTCAAAATCTTTGTGCATTCAATAGTTTGTATTTTGACTAGATTTTTATGGTTTTGCTTGTTTGCTTTTGAATAAACATTGGAGGGCTTCTATAGTGTCATGGGGCTATTAATTGGTTTGATTGTAGTTTTCACTGGGACACCTTGGGTGTTGCATGGCAGATTGGGTGTATGGCATAATCTATTGACTCCTTTTCTACCTCTTACAAGCCATGACAGTTTCTGTACCTTCTACTCAGCATATGCAAATGGGACTGCTTTGCTCATTCATTCTAGACTTTAGGATGGCAACTGAGAGCACAGGACGGAGGAAGGTAGAGCAGTGTTTTCTTTAAGTTATGATATTACTAATGTTTACTAGTTGGGCATTCTTAAGATTAGATGCTGAGGTTGTGTATCAACTTGATATGAAATGTCCCTCCACAGGCTCAGGTTTATGTATGGATGTGTGAGCATATGAATATGTGCTTGTGTGTGGTGTGAGTGTGTGGAATTACATGTATACATGTGTGAACAAGCATATGAAAACTGAAGGACAGATTTGTGTCATTTCTCAGGAGTTGTCTGCCTTTATTTTATCTATCATCTATCTATCTATCTATCTATCTATCTATCTATCTATCTGTCTATCTTAAAACAAAATCTCTCACTGACCCAGAATGTGCCAGAAGGCTAGCTTAGCAGACTAGGGAGCCCCAGGGATTCCCCCTATCTCTGAATCCTTAGTAGTAGGAGTACAGCATGCGTTACCATGGCTGGCTTTTTAAATATGGGTTGTGGGTTCTAGTTTGCCATTATTTCAACAGTTGACATTGAAAAGGACGGGTTGGAGAGAAGAAAGAGGGGGGCAGAGCGAGCAAAAGTAAGGAGATAGAGGAAGGAGAAAGGAGAGATAGAGATAGAAAGAGGGAAGAGAAAGAGAAGGAAAACAGAAAAAGAAGGGAAAGGGAGAAAGCAAAAACACACAGAAGGACATGAAGACAGAGAGAGAATGAATGAATGAATGAATGGCAGAAGAAGCTCCTGGGAAGATAAAATTATGAATGGATGTGAAGGCTGGTGGGTAAGTCAGTAACAGACCGTGTGTTTAGCATGCTGACCTGGGGCTAATTCCTACACCCACTGTGCCTGCCCTGTGCACACATAGGATTCATGTAAACCATCAATCAAATGGACAAAAACAACTTTCAAATTGCATTTAAACATATTATTAAACACACAAGGGATATTGAAAAACGTTGACCACAGACCACTTGTACCAGTGAGACACTGGGGACATCTTAAATAACCACCAAGCAGAAAATTGGCTCAATAATTCAACGTATTCTTAACATAGCACAATATTGAGTTATTGATGCAGACAACTCACTCTCAGTGTAAGAGACATACACTGACTCTTGAAAGGAAGGAAATTAAAGATCCATGTAAGTCTCATACTGATTCTGCAGAAAAAAAGCCATATATGAGCATTTAAAAGCCTAGCCTAAGCCCTGCAAAGTTATTGGTCAGTATTACTATAGTTATCTTTGGGTGGTAAGATTATGAGTAATTTTCTCTATTTTTCTTATAATAAGGAAAAGTAGTAAAAGTTAATTAAATTCTAACAAAAGAAATTTAAAGCAGTAAGAAATGAATATTGGAAAAATACAAAGCAAAATTAAATGGCCATTATCTCTGGATAGAGTAATACTGTTTCATTTTGATTTGATTTTTACTTAAATGTTTTTTTTTAACTTTTTGTAATAATACCATATTACTTTAATAATAAGAAAAATCCGTAAAAGTCTGCCAACTTTTAGTGAAATGCGTGTGATAGCAAGAGAGGAATTTGGAGATATAGACCGCAGAAGCAAAGAGTGGTTATTTAGGTTTTCCAAAAGCTTTGTGAGCTTTTACACTGATAGTCTAACACATTCCCTGAAGAAAGAAAAATATTATTTGAGCAAAGCATATCTTTTGCCCATTAAAAATAGAGTCAACAGCCTCTAGATATGTACTTGAAGAGCTACATGAAAAGATGAATGTACTATAGAGATTAAACAATGCTTATCTTCACTGAGGACACCAGGTAGCAACGTTCTTATCAGAACTCTAGTAAAACATACTTACACTTAAAACATCACACCTGGATTGTCCAGAGTCACCTACACACACACACACACACACACACACACACACACACACACACACGACAGATTGCATCAGAAACACAGATTGGCCCAGTGCTAACACTGAACATGTGGTGGCTGGAAAGGTTGGTGAGTGGTTAGAAACACTTGAGTCCCAGTACCCATGTTTGGCATTGCACAGTGGTCTGTGACTTCAGCTCCAGAGGATCTGACACACCCTTCTGGCCTCTGAAGGGAACTGCACTCATGTGCACATAGCCACAGTTAAACACTTTGCTGGATACCTCACAGGTCTCCATTCGTGGATCTCACCAATGTCTAATCCACGGAGTTCCCACCTTTCCATCTTGTAAGAAAACAGCTCAAGCACAACATGTGGACTAAGATGACAAAATGGGTCCCAAGAATAAACCAATCCCATTTTAGATTAGCATGAGTCACTGCTAGCGTCCTGTATGGCCACATTTGGAGTTCATGAACTTCTGAGTGGTAGAAGATTCTCAAAGAATCATAATTTAAGTGCTATGTTATAAGATGACTGGGTTTTTAAAAACTGTTACCAAGTAGGGCCTGACTCAATGAAGGCAAGAACTCGGCAGCATCTCACATGGTGTGCCAGAGTATGAAGCATTCTCCCATTTGGTTATTTGATTCTAGTGTTGTCACGCAGTTAGGACAGTCTCAAGTTGCCAGCCTTGCACAGAAAGTTTGTGGAAGAACAAGACATTTGGCCTTGGTCTTTTCATCCAAAGTTCATATGTTTCATGTCACATGACCTGACTATAGATCATCAACAATAACAGTGCACTGTCAGAAGTCTATAAAGCATCTCTTAAGTTGTAGAGATGTTCACCTGGTGCTTTTATCTACACTTCTTCTTCTTCTTCTTCTTAATATTCTTTTCAGCAGGAGGCTGCTGAGAGTCATGATTGATAATCAAGATTGGACACATGCCCACAGACTGAGACTGCAGTTGGCTTTGAAGTCATTGCAGAGATATGTTGCTTTCCTGTTGCTGTGATAAACTTCTTGACAGAAGTTAAGGAAGAATGGATCCATTTTGGCTCCTAGTTCCAGTAGACATACAGTCTATCGTGAAGGGGAAGGAAGGCGTGGTAGACGGAGTATGAGGCCAGCCTGCCAGTCAGAAGCCAAGTTCTCGTATTTCATCCACATGCAGGAAGCAGAGAAAGGGAGAACAGGAAGTGGAATCTGGCTATAAGTCTCCACTACCATCCCAAGTGATGTGCTTCCTCCAGCAAGACCCCAGCTCCTAAAGGTTTCCTAACCTCCCCAAAGAGAGCCACCAACTGGAGATCGAATGTTCAAGTTCATGAGCCTGTGAAGGATATATCTCATTTAAACCAACACAAAAGAAATTTGTTTTATTTGGACATCTCTAGAAATGCCTGAGAGAAACAGGAAGCTGAAAGCAGCAGCTTATGAGCAGGAAAGGATAGGAATGAGTAACATTGTTGAGGACATCTGAGTTGGGCTTGTCACAGGAGAGGGGACTGGCTAAATGGGCCTGATGATAGGAGGAAATCACAGAAGCATGTGACACATTACACTGCCTCACTGAGCCCACATACCACAGTTCGGCAGTAACTTGAGAGAGGAGTATATTCATCCAATTACTTTCCTTGGCACCTTTAACCATCTAGCTACAAGCTCTTAGGAGCTTAAATTACTCCAGGGCTGGCATGACAATATGAGTCTCCAGAATAAACAAATCCGATTTTATGACAAGACGAGTCATCAACCGGAGGCCATTATAGGCATAGGCCAGTTCCCTTATAGGAGTGAACCCAGCCTACATTTTAACCCAGGAAGGAGACCTGTCCTTCCTCTACTCCGGAAGAAGAAACAACAAGAAAATTCCTATCCGCAGGGTGGCAGTTTTGACTAATCTTTTGGACAAGATTTTTAGCTATTCTCAGATTTATAAATGAGTCAAATGTTGGTGTCTCGAATCTCAAGTGATTGGATTCCTTCACGTTACTGACTTGGAACTGGCCTATGGCTTCCTTCATTGTTTTTCTGATCTCTCAGGTCAGTCCTATTCCTGAGATTGAAAATAAACTTAATGCAATGCAATCTGGGAAATTGGGAGCTGCATCACTCTTGTGGTTGCTGTGATAAAGCGCCAGGACCAAAAGCAACTTAGGGGATAAAATGTTCATTTAAACTTACAATTCCAGAGAGATAGAGTTCATCTTGGCGGCACAGCTACATGAAGATGGGAACAGGAATCTGGCTGATGACATTTTCTTCCACACACAGGAAGTAGGAAGTGAGAAGAGAGGGAGGAAGAAGACAGACAAGCAGAGGAGGGGGGGGGGAAGGGAGAAGAAGAAGAGGAGGAGGAGGAGGAGGAGGAGGAGGAGGAGGAGGAGGAGGAGGAGAAGAAGAAGAAGAAGAAGAAGAAGAAGAAGAAGAAGAAGAAGAAG
>JADRCH010000057.1:9917784-9946444 GCA_019843965.1 Rhynchomys soricoides
AGGGTAGGTAGAGCTTGCCAATGAAAACATACTGTGGGAACTGTGGCATTGTGGGACTATCCCAGGAGGTTAAGCCAAAGGGAAGTTTTCAAGTTGGAAGTGTGCAGATTTAAACAAGGCACCTTTAAACAACTTTGATTTCAAGGATTCATAAGAAAGATAGCACTGTTCTGAGGTTGAAAGCCAGCTACTAGGCAGATGTCCTTGGGGAAGCAATTCTTCATGTAAGGTGTGGCTTTTCAGTGGGGCTGCAGTTCAGGCAGAGTGTTCTGTGAATGGTTCAGTCATGAAGCAGGGAGCCTAGGGTATCTTCCCACACAACCTTCTGCCTTCATTTGCTTATTTATATCTTGGTTAGGGCTTGACCAAAGTGGTTTCCTTTTGATACTGCTAAGTTTCACAGAATTAAACATGATGATGTATGTTAGATACTCTGTAGGTCTACAAACATACCTAATCTTACAGAGCATCAATGCAGAGTCTAGCCACAATAATTTGCAATGTATCCCTTTCTCTGCTTCTTGAAGATTATAATTTTAAGATCTTTCCTGAGGATGCTTATTTGTATCTTTATAATGTGACAGTTTTTATTAAAATGTTTCCCAAGATGTGTTTAGCAAATATTTTTCAAGAGCCTACTTACTATATGTTAGGAGTTCTGAGCACAGAAGACATCTACTGATCAATATGAAGACCATCTTTACTTTAAGAGAACAGATTGGAATCAATGGACAGTAAAACGAAGGAAGGTGAGACACTCACACCTGTCCTTTGTAGGACATGGATATCCCAAGCCAGGCAGAGCTAAATTCACATCCTAGAAATATTGTATCTTGGTTGCATTACCCAAGAGAGTGCTTCCACTCTTGGGCATCTTATCTACCCCAAGTAACTACAGCCAAAGTTCTAGTGGGACTTTGGTTAGATGCGGGGACCATTAGTGCAGACATCAGTCTTAGGTCTGTTACAAGAAGGAAGTATTTTCTATAAATATATTTTAAATGTAAGCCTTTCTTTCACAAAACCTAGATGCAAATAATTGCACTAAGTTCCCATGATGTCATTGTTTTAGTTACTTTTATCATGACTGTGACAAAATACCCGATGCAAACAAGTGAAATGAAGGAAATGGGTTGGCTTACAGTTGGGGAGCACAGTCCATCATGGCTGGAAGGTTGGCTCACAGTTGGAGGGCACAGTTCATCATGGCTGGAGGGTTGGCTCACAGTTGGAGAGTACAGTCCATCATGGCCAGAGTGTGAGGCAGCTGCACACATTGCATCTGTGGCCAGGAAGCAGAGAGAGTCAAGCTGGTGTTCAGCTCTCATTCTGCCTTTTTTTTCCAGTCTTGGACTCACTCATGGGATGGTGCTGGCAAGATTTTGAGTGGGTCTTCTCA
The DNA here is from genome assembly GCA_019843965.1 of Rhynchomys soricoides. Taxonomy (NCBI): domain Eukaryota; kingdom Metazoa; phylum Chordata; class Mammalia; order Rodentia; family Muridae; genus Rhynchomys; species Rhynchomys soricoides. Next base: position 9,919,184 of record JADRCH010000057.1, read on the forward strand.
CCTCTGTTAACCTAATCTAGGAAAGCCCTTCCAGAATGTCCAGGGCTCCTAGAGGATTGTAGATCCCAGATACTTGACACTATTATCTATCAGAGTTACCATGTGAGCTTGTCAGACATTCTCTTGAACCTTCTCTGAGCCTTTGCCCAGGTACTGGCCTCTCTCTTCCCACTCTTCTAGAGTCTCCCTTCACTCCTTATTTACAGTGCAAACAACCTTGGTGTTTGAAAATCAAACAAGTTAGAACTGGTCTTCCAACCTATACACACTTTTGCTTTAGCCTTTTAGTCAGATTTAATTGTGAACAAAAGAGAAGCCATTTGCACATGAGGGTAGGACCTAAATGTGAACACCCATCCCCTTCATCCATTTGTCTACAAAAACCTAGACTGTTGATAATCTGCTATGATGTTTCATGTCTTTCTCTGTAGTGGATTTGTTTTATGCAATTTTCAAGGCAAACAGACACTGTTCTTTGCCTTCTGACACTTCCCCATACCCAATCCCAGCCCCTACAAACACACAGTGTCAGCAAAGTGTATTTATGGTGAAATTGGTATCTCATGTGTGAAAGTGCATATTTTCTCCATTGTAAATATAAGTTCCAAATTAGAATTTTAGCCACAAATGATCATTTTCTAGGGTATAAGATAATTTGTGGTACCTGCTAATGAGTTATCATTTTTGTAAATGAAAGAGAAAGGGAAAGAGAGAGCGAGAGCGAGAGAGAGAGAGACAGAGAGAGAGAGAGAGACTAATGGTATTAGAATAACATTTACTACTCACATATAAGGAAACTAAACATCCATCCTACATTTTGTTAGAAAGGCAGAACACATTAAAAGAAGAAAGTTTCTAAGTATACCCTAAGTCATTTTGATCCCATGTTCACCTGGATTTGGATAAATAGATCAGGTCTGTCTGCAACTGATGACCTCAAACCATCCCTTCTGAGACCAGCACTGGCTTTGTCTACTGAGACTCCTAATCCTAGGGTCAATACAAGAAGGTCTGATTCACCAACCCGATGAGAGCCATGTTCTCTACCAACATCTCTGGGCTGTGAAGGGACTGTTCTGACAACCATGTATTTCTCTTCATTTTCAGGGTAAGAAACAATGCTGATTGGTTTGCAAGCTATCCTCATATTTTAATATATCTTTATCCCACTAATCATGGCATTAATAATAACACTCTGAGAATGTTACTTCTAACAGAAGGAAGATGGATATCCTATGACATCAAGCATTGCATCCTTGTGATGTAATCTGTTTCTACCAGGAGCATAAAGCCTGTGGGCAGCATTCCATCTCAGTGAGAGATGCTCAGACTAGCAGAAGATCCAACTGCCATGCCTATAACATTCCCATGGCCTTGGCTTCTCTGGGAAGATAAGGTTTAAATTAAGAAATGATGAAAAGATGATCGTGGCCCCAGAAAGTCCAAGGAGTTGTATTACTGTTTCAGAAGGGAAAGTAGCACGGGCCCTAGAATGGCAGAAACCATAGACAGAGCAGAGGGCAGGATACTAGAGGCAAGTACTGTAGAGAGCACAACAATGCTCTCTTAATACATAAGACATGCTTTCTTAAGGTGCCTCTCTGGTCACCTCAAAACTTACGTTAGGATGAGCATGGAGCCTAGGTCATCTACACAAGATGGCTTTGAGGTGATTACAGTATGAGAAATAACTACAGGTAACATAAGAGATGGCGGTATTAGAAAAGCCTCTTGGAGCTGTAAGGCTTTGTGTGTTCCTGAATGTCACACTGATAACAGACAACCAGCCTGCCGTGTGTAGTGTGGACAGTACCCACTGCTTCTCAGATAACTCTCTCAGATGGGAAAGAATAAAACGTACTTAAGTGTGTTGGGAAAGCAGACATAGGTAAAGCATTGGTGTGGGGGATGCTGAGTAGTCATTTGGTGATTATGAGATGTTATGGGTACATACATATTTGTATGAGGAATGTGAAGGCCAGAGGTCAACTTTCGGTGTCCATCTTTATTACTTTCTAAGACGAGATCTTTCAGAGGAAACTGAGACTCCCTGTTTTGACTAGATTGGTTGGTCAGGAAGTCCTAGATATCCTCCTATCTTGTCTCCTTAGCACTGGGATTAAAACCCTGTTCTTTATATGGGTGCTGGGGAGCAAACTTCAGGCTCATGCTGTGTGACAAGCACTTTACCTACTGAGCCATCTTCTCCAGATGTCTCTTGCCCTAAAAAATTGTCTCTTGTGGCATAGAAAAATGATCAGACCCCGAGTATTTACAAAGGGTTAGTTTACAGTTTGGGAGGCATGCTGCCAATTCTGGTAAGGGCTTGTTTAATGGCGTCGTCTCATGGTAGATGACATCATGGCTGGCATGTGTGCAAGAGAACAAAATCACATGGAGAGACAAGAAGATGGAGAAGGGGTAGAGTCAGGCCTATTTTAGCAACAACTATCTAGAAAGAACTAACTCAGGGTCCTGGGAAAATTAATCAATCCCTTCTAAGGGCGATGCCCTTCATGTTCTAAGAGATTTCCACTAGGTCCCATCTCTAATAGGCCCCACCACTTCTTAACATCACCATAGTAGATCATAGGGAACAAAATGCTTGGTGGGCCTGGTATTTAAGCATGAAATAAACATGCAGAAAATATAGAGAGGGTGATTCTCTAATATGCTCAAAGCCCCCAAGAAGACTGGAGCAAACTTGGCATACACCCATTGAAAGCAAATGCAGTCTTTCTAGTATGTCTGCTATTTGATACTGTTTGATCTAGTTCGTCCCAATAAGCCTAATGTCTATAAGTCAAGAATTATCCTGCAGAAGATGAGTCTTTTGTTAAATTAAGATTCATCTGTCCAAAATTCCCTAGCAATACACTTAGGTACTTAAGTTTCATCCATCAATAAAAACTCTTCCCATTTAGATACTTGGGGAGAGTGTTACTTAAGCATTCAGAGTGTTTGTGTGTGTAGATTAGAGAGAGGCAGGCAGAGAAGTAAGGAGGGAGAAGAAAAGACAGGGAAAAGGAGCTGTGGGTCAGTGTCTAACCACAGTGGCTTTGTGTGTGACAGATGAAGTCATTTGTTTGTAATTGCTTAAAAAAGATGTTTACCCAGGGAGCTGATAGCCACTGTGAGACGCCAGCCTGACCTTCATGTGTTTGTTCAGACAAGTGGCGGTGGTCAGTACCACGTGGTGCTGGAGGGAGAGTCCTCCTGATTCCCTCATTCTGACCCATTTCATCAGATACCTTGTCTGTTATCAGAGCAATCTCTTGCATTTCTGGGACTTTCTGAGGGGAACAGTGAGATCCTGGTCATTTGAGAACAGATAAGACAGCAGTCTAAATTCTGAGTTCATTGAGACTGAATGAAGGGTGAGGGGCACAAATGCAGGAGCAGGCTTCTCTGGAAAACTAGATGGCACATCTTTTAAAAATTTCCCTTCTTCTTCTGCCTAGAAATTAAATAATTTTTATAGCCACTTCTTATAATTTCTCTAGAGACATCTGTCCAGTCTAGCATCACAATAAACATTATCTCTCATCGAAACCAAAACCTCGAAGCTATATCCTAGATTGTCTCTGACAGGACAAATGATGAGCTCTAGAAAAGCTCTCAGCCATCTCACACGCTTGAGCATGTCTTTCAATCACTTGGATTTACATGGTCCATTAAAGTAGACAGCAAGTGGCCTATGTCTCCATCAACAGTCTTCAATAGACACCCAACCGGACCACAGCAGTCACCATGTCTCCAGGCTCAGATGACCAAGCTCTTTTACAGGCCTGACTGCTTCATGATACCCTTGGCAGGCTGCCTCCATCTTTCCTCTCTATGATATGTCAAGGTTCTCCAAAACTATACATGTCTCTTCTGGGTGGGATAGATCTTACACTGTGTCTGCACTGAGCCATATGAATCTTGGATTCTAACAAGTAAACCTCTGCCCCAAGGGTCTCACGGTCCCTTATTTGTCAGCGGGAAAATACCCTGACATGGTCCTTCCATTTCCTGCCTTTCACTGGAAGGTGAGAGTCAATTATCTGAATAGCTCAGGACCTCAAAACTGGATCAACTCACTTCATTTTTGGAGATAAATTACAGAGTGTTGACTGCTACCTGCAGGAAAGCCCCTGTCACCAAGGGAGGAATGTTCTGTCCTTTAAAACATGTTGATTTGCTTTGAATTGATAGGACACAATAGCACTTAGAATGCTCGGCTGCCAGACTTTGTCCTTTGGAGCTGTCACATCTAAGTACTTGAGCAATACATTGAGGGAAACATCACATGACAGCACACTTCTCAGAAAGGCAAATTTTCAGGGGCTTTTTACAGAAGCTGTGTCTCTTTAATCTCCCTTTGAAAACATACAACATGTTCTGGACAGAAACAAGCAATTGGGACCATAGATGGATGTCCATAATAAAGAAATTCTTTTGACTCCCCAAGAGAAAGGAAAGGAACATTGTTTTAGGTTATTGTTAAAGCAAGCCCCGCCCTCAAAGAAATGTTCCCTTAGAATTAGCTGTGACAATGGAGATAAAAGCACATGGCCTGGACACTGTCTTTTCTCTGTCTCTCTCCTTGTATTCCAGCTTCAGGGGACTGCTGCTTTCCAACTCTGCCACAGAACTAAAGCCACAAAAGAGGTTCGTGGAAATTTCAAAAGTGTAGAAAATGCTAGAAGATAAATCTTCTACCCCAACACTTCAATTCACCATTTAAGAAATCATATGCTAAATTGTCATGTTGATTTATTGTTGGTGGGTTTTATTTGTTTATGTGATTTCTTAGGATCTCAAAACGAAGCCCTGAGTAGTGTAGAGCTTGCTATGTAGACCAGGCTGGCCTTGAACTCACAGAGCTCTGCCTGCCTCTGCCTCCCAAGTGCTAGGATTGAAGTTGGCTTCTAACCATACCAAGTATTCTCTTTTTTGCTTTTGGGATGTTTGTTTTTTCATTGATTGTTCCTTTGTACTGCCTGATCCTCTCCTTGTCCTTCTCTGCATTAGTTCCATTTCAGTTGCTGTGATAAAATATCCCGACTAAAAATAACTTTGGGGGCAGAGGGTTTATTTGGCTCACAATTCTGGGGTACAGTTCATTATTGTGAGGAAGTCAAGGCAGGAGCTTCAGGCTTCACATCCACAATCAGGAGCAGGGAAAGAAGAAACTTATGCACCCTTGATTGCTGGCTTCTTTGCTGTTTGTGCTTGGCCAATTTCCTTTTCTCTTACTCAGTTCAGGAAGTAGTCCATGAAAAGGCGCCAACCATGGGGAGGGAGAGGGGCTTGATGCTGACCACTGTGATGCTAAGCTAAGTTGGCATGGTTATTCTAAATATTTGTCTTTGAGATCTTAAAATATGAAAATATATATTCTCCGGGGGCAGTACCAAGTTATCAAATAACATCAAGACAGTCCTTTACCTCACCTCAGATGTGCACACAGGCCAACCTTATCTACACAGTTCCTCAGCTAAAGCTCTCTTCTCAGGTGATTCAAGGTTGTAGCAATCAGACAATTAAATGCTTATGAAAATACGTACTTTTTCCCCTATTGCTTTACCACTGAATAAAGCTAACATTCCCTATGGGAATTTGGTGTTGAAAAGGTGGAATAAAAGAACTCAGAACTTTGGACAGGTAGCAAGTCTTGACTCAAGCAAATTAAATGTTTAGCTATCAACTGTTCTAGATTAATATCCTCTTAAATGAAATCTACTTGCTTGTAAATAAATCAGCAATAGCAAATGTAGTACAGTCTGTGGATACAACAGAGACACGGGCATAGGAAATTAACTGTACCTTCTCTGTAACTAGGCCAAGGGGAAGAAGCATGCATATTTTCCATAGATGTTAAATGAAAGGGCATTTGATTCAGTTACACATCTATTCTTAGTTTTACAGAACTCTCTAAGAAAAATAAGACAGACAAACTCTGTTAGAAGATACATCTCTCAACCCAAAAGCTATTGATTGACATGGTAGCCAACACAATAGACAAGAGAAAATCCAATGTAAGGAGTGGGCATGGAGAATTTTTTATGCATATGTTATTCTATGTACAGAATATCAAGTAAAACCATAAGTGGCTAAGACAAAATGGTTAAGAATCATTGTCCAATTATCAGTTAAGTGATTAATTTCCCCATACATCTTCCTTCGGTCTTCCTACTTCCTCTTGATTGTTTCACAGTGAATGTTCAAGCTTTGGATTTTTCTAGAAGAAAACCTCTGGAAGTATTTCATAAGTCTTTTCCACATCGCATCAGTTTTACATTGTGCCACCTGTGTAGCTAAGTCCATGAAAATGAGGATAACAGAATAGTAGGAAATGAAGAGAGTAGACCAGATGGCTTAATGGGTGGAAGAGTTTGCTACCAACTATAATGAATTGAACTTAATACTTAGGATCTCACCTAGTGGAAGGAGAGTTGTCCCCTGTCTGTCTCTCTCTCTCTCTCTCTCTCTCTCTCTCTCTCTCTCTCTCTCTCACACACACACACACACACACACACACACACACATACACATAAAAACATGGCACATACATATACACATACATATAAAATAAAGAATATATATCAATAATAAGGTCAAGATAATGAGCCAGATGATCTCAATTCAATTTCACATTTCAAATTTGTTCAGATTGGTCACAAACCACAAAGCAGCACCAAGAGGAGAGTGAAGTTTCCCCTGAAGATATAATTAGGTATCACAGAAGAATTGGTGGGCTAAGGCTCAGTACTGAAACCAACTGAGTATCATGTAGAAAATTGTCAGAAGTGCATTAAAAGGGAAAGTAGGCATGTCCTCAGAGGGCGCTTCTTTTCCCATTTTAAGATCTCAAAGACAAATATTTATAATGGCCATGACATCAGAGCACCACAGTGGTTGGCCAGCATTTGTGACGTGGCTGTCATTTCACACCCTTGATTATAGCTGTTCATATTTGCATTGGTTCTTTTGAAAAGCAAGCATTGTTGCTAGTTGCCATTTAAACCATTTCCAGAAACCTCCCCCTATAATTTAACAGTGAAACAAAGTAACTTTGGATGCAGAAATACATGGAAATAGACCATCAGGGCAGCATGTTTGTATTAGCTGTATGTCTCTTCATTGGACAGAAATTCATGGCTCTACATTTCTTGCAAAGCAGCTGCCAAATGCTTTCCTGGACTTCAGAAAGGAATATATCCCCAAGTAGATGGAGCCCTGTTACATTTTGTTCCTGCTGTGCATGAAGAAGGATTATTGTCACACACACACACACACACACACACACACACTCAGCAGTGTTATTGAAGAGAGGAGAAATTGCCAAATCTCTTGGAACAGATAGAAGAAATTTCAAAGCAATAAGATGGGATGTCTCATCCATGCATAATGCAAGACTATTGTCAAAGCATCAGATATCAATTGAAGTAAATTTTCCTGATGATTTTGAACAGACACTACGAAAGGTTATGTTCCATGCTGTCCAGCTGGGAATAAAATTAAAACATTAGTTTGTCAAGTAAGAAATACCAATGAAGCATCAATTTTTTAAACCTGCTTTTAAGTGAGTCTGGGGAGCTCCGGGATGGGTACAGAGGAAGATGGTGGGCTCAGGATACACTGACCACAACCCCTGATATATAACGCTTTGCTTAAATATTTCTAGACAAATTTGCAGATATTTAGTTATACCACATAAATGGCCACTGGGAATGAGGTTCCCCCTGAAGATGTCCTAGCAGGATTGCATAGCAGAGTTTGTAAACTGTGACTTAGTACTGGAACTTGCTAAACATTTAGTGGAAAGGATGTACTAGTGAGTCTAAAAGATGGCAACCAACACAGAGAGGGATCTAATCCCATTTGCACAGGAGCTTCTTCATAGCAAGGTACCTGCCATGCAGCTACATGCTTACGAGAGCAGCAGAGCCACTCAGACTATGGAGTTCTCAGTAGCTGCTCAGAGGAGGCACAGGCTGCATCCAGCTGCTTAAATTCTGCTGCTACAGGATTCTGGCTGCATGCCTCTATGCCTAGGACAAAGCTTAGTACTTACTTGACACTGCAGAAATATTTGAGTTGAAATGTAATAAAATCCTTACAGTTTCCATATTGTCCTGTAGAATACTGAACACATGGAAGGTTCCAATACATTGTATGGTGGCCCAAGAGGCCAAATGTTTTCATAAGCTCAGCTAACAGGATTGTGTGTGTGTGTGTGTGTGTGTGTGTGTGTGCATTTCTTACTGTTGCCTGCTTTGTCCATTGCACAGTATCCTTCGGGGTACTTTGATGATGCTGCACTTTCTCCAGGGTCCAGTCTGCTTGCAACCCTGTCTGTGCCTCTCCCTGTCATCCCACCCAGGTCTCTGAGCAGAGAAAGATTTGAGGGTTTCTGCTTCTTCCATTTCATTCACTTTCTGTTAAAAAATGCAACATTTTTGTGGTGCGAAAATGTATTACCATTTGGTCTAAAATTCTTTTAAGTCATCTTGCTTTTAGCAATGGCCAAACAGCATAGCTCTGCATTTGTTTAGATAGTTAAGTGGAAGCTCTTGCACTGATAAGAAATATCCGAGATATGAATTTAAAATGTACAGTGGAGCTGGGAAAAGGTTGAGCAGGAAGGAAGAGAGAATTCATTGTTCCTGAAGAAGGCTGCGGTTCAGTTCCCAGCACCTATGCTGGTCAGTTTACATCTGACTGTAACTCCACTTCCAGGAGACTGGGGACCCACTTCTGGTCTCTGCAGACACACTTGTGCAAGTATACACACACACACACACACACACACACACACACATGCACACACATGAGAGACAGAGAGACAGAGAGACAGAGAGACAGAGACAGAAAAGAGAGGCAAAAATAATCTTTTAAAAAAAAAATCCAAGAGTTACTAATCTCTGAGTGAGGAATTTGTAGTCTAACCAATGTGATATTGAGGACCCTGACTAGATATAGAAAGGAGAGTGAAGAGGGCCAAGAGAAGAGTGGACAGACTTACAGTTAGTGGATGCCTCGTGTAATAGACTTGTGCTTTAGGACCAAGAAAATATACAGCTTACTTAACAACGATGTGGAAAAAGCTCACAACAGTACAAACAAACAACAGCAAAAGCTGAAAATCTTTCTTCCATGTTTTCTGGATATATGTTACTATTATTTAGACTCCTGGGCATGTCTTTGTTTTAAAAGGAACATTCTATTTCAGAGCTAAGATTGATTACGAGCTTGTGCTGGCCAAGAAGACATTGAATACTGTTGCCCCAATTTACCATGTCACTAATTTGGCAACAGGGGGATTATTCTTAATGGATTGAAAGAAAAATATCATTTGTTTCCCTGTGTGTTTCTAAAGCCAATATTTCACGCTTCTTAAATTTCTAAGCTGTCGGGTCACAGACTGTAAGAGCTTGCAGAAGCATTAAAGCATACCTATAACCATATCACTTCATTTCACAGAGGAGAAAAATAACTAAGAACATTGTCAAACTCCAACCCTTACACGCTGCAAAGGATGCCAAAACTAGAACCTGACTTCTGACTCTTTACAGCTCTCTCCCAGAGACATTTTTATGGATCACTTGACCATTACCAAAGATACACTTCTTGCCCATTGGACTACAGGCCAATGGCAGTAACCCTCAGGAATGCCTGGAACCTCCTCCTCTTTGGACAGATTCTCAAATTTATTAACTACAAGAACAATATATAAAGGTGGATTTTGTTTGGAGGAATTAATACTTCAACCTAAAAAGTCAAAAGCTTTAAGTAACATGGCTGCCTGAGAAAGAGACAAACCTCATGGCCATAGAAATAATGTGAAGTAAACACTGTCTACACTGGGCTGCAATCTGCAGTGTGTTGCCTGTATGACTCTGTAGTACACCGGAGACTTAGCAAGGCCTCTAGCTCAATCAATAAATAATGCAGAGATGAGAGATTGAGGTCTCGGCAACTCTACAACAATCTAGTAAAAGGAATCCCGGTTCCCTTTGGAATTGCAGTCCCCTCTTAGCTCTGCCAGGAGGTTTTTACTTTATTTGTTCTTGCATTTTTGGATGGCCTCCTCCATTGGCTGCAGGATAGATTTGATTACATCATTTCATTTGTCCCTTCCCAGCCTGTCTCCATGATTGAAGTGGGATGGAAATGGGTCCAGGACTTGCTGCCTGAATGAGAGGGAAGAGAGTTTCTCTCCAACCTTATTCCCAGTACATCCACTGGGAGGGTTCCCATGTAATTTTCTACAGAGCTGGACAATATCACCAAAGTCTGTGGCAGGCACTTTTCAAGTTGAACTCTTTGTGGGGTTGGGGGGGGGGGTCACAGACCTGTGCACATGCATGTAAAGGTCAACATTAGATGTTCTCCTCTGTCACCCTTCATGCCAATGTTTTGAGACAGGTTCCTTGCTGTATTGGTTAGGATGACTATTGCTACAATGAAACACCATGACCAAAAGCAAGTTGGGGAAGAAGGAATTTATTTGGCTTATGCTTTCACAGCACAGTTCATCATCAGAGCAAGTCAGGACAGGAACCTGGAAGCAGGAGCTGATTGGTGCAGAGGCCATGGAGGAGTGCTGCTAAGTGACTTGCTCCTCCTAGCTTGCTCAGTCTGCTTTCTTATTGAACCAGAACCACTTATCCCCAGGATGGTACCCACAATGGTCTGGGCCTGCTCCCATCAACCACTAATTAAGAAAATCTCCCACAGGCTTGCCTGCAGCAGATCTTATGGGGGCATTTTTCTTGAGGCTACCTCCTCTCAGATGATTTTGGCTTGTGTCATGTTGACATAAAACTAGTCAGCACAATCCCTGACCCTGAAGCTTACTTATTTGGTTAGACCAGCTGCTTGGCCAGCCCAGGGTTCCACCTGCTTCTGGTCTTCAGCATCAGAGTTACAGATACACCCCACTGCACCCTGCTTTTTACATAGGTGCTGAGGTATGAGTTAGGATCCTCGTGATTATCAAGCAAGCAGTTTACTAATTGAAACTTTAAGAGTTAAACCTCTGTGCTCTAAGGTCAAGAATCGACAAATGGGACCTCATAAAATTACAAAGCTTCTGTAAGGCAAAGGACACTGTGAATAGTGCAAAACGGCAACCTACAGATTGGGAAAAGATCTTTACCAATCCTATGTCTGATAGGGGGCTAATATCCAAGGTATACAAAGAATTCAAGAAGCTTGACTCCAGATATCCAAATAACCCTATCAAAAAATGGGGAAGAGAGCTAAACAGAGAATTCTCAACTGAGGAAACTTGAATGGCTGAGAAGCACCTAAAGAAATGTTCAACATCCTTAGTCATCAGGAAAATGCAAATCAAAGCAACCCTGAGATTCCACCTCACACCTGTCAGAATGGCTAAGATCAAAAACTCAGGTGACAGCAGATGTTGGCGAGGATGTGGAAAAAGAGGAACACTCCTCCATTGCTGGTGGGAATGCAAGCTGATTCAACCTCTCTGGACATCAGTTTGGCAAACCCTCAGAAAAATGAACATAATACTACCTGAGGACCCAGCTATTCCACTCCTGGGCATATACCCAGAAGATGCTCCAACATGGAATAAAGACACATGTTCCACTATGTTCATAGCAGCCATATTTATAATAGCCAGAAACTGGAAACAACCCTGATGTCCCTCAACAGAGGAATGGATACAGAAAATGTGGTACATTTACACAATGGAATACTACTCAACTATTAAAATCAATGACTTCATGAAATTCACAGGCAAATGGATGGAACTTGAAAATATCATCCTGAGCGAGTTAATGCAGTCACAAAAGAATGATCATGATATGTACTCACTGATAAGTGGTTATTAGCCCAAAAGTTCGAAATACCCAAGAATCACATCACAGCAACTGTAGGGCTGAGTGTGAGGTCCCAGATGGAAGACTTGGAGAAAGGACTGAAGGAGCTGAGGGAGTGTGCAGCCCCAGGGAGGGAGCAACAGTGCCAACTGGTCTGACCCCCTGATACTCCTGGAGATTGATCCACCAACCAAAGAATACACATGGAAGGACCCATGGTGCTGGCCACATATGTGGCAGAGGAGGGTCTTGTTAGCCATCAGGGGGAGGAGAGGCCCTTGGGCCTGAGGGTGTTAGATCCCCCAGTATAGGAGAATGCCAAGGAGGGAAGAGGAGAGTAGGTGGGTGAGTGGGTGGGGGAATACCCCCATAGTGGCAGGGGGGAAGGGGGAGGAAATGGGGTGGTTCCAAAGGGGAGATCTGGAAAGGGGGAACATTTGAAATGTAAAGAAAGTATGAAAAAATAAATAAATAAATAATTTTTAAAAATTAGGTCCAAAAAAAAAAAGAGTTAAGCCTCAAAACTTAACTCTTGGAGGGGAGAGTGGTCCTGTTATTTACAGAATTTCGCATCAGTAGAGAAACCACAGCATACCCACAAGGCTTTCCTGGCCGGCTGTGTGCATCTGGCATACTGAAGAGCCAGCTCATGAGCAGATGAACTGTGGCTCAGAGGCTGAAGACATTCCTCATCACCTTCCTTTGTAGACAAGGAGGGTCACTGACCAAATTTAAAATTGCAGAGAGGCATGCCCACTAAATCATTATATGTACATAATATGCCTCCATAAACTTCTAGGGCATTTTATTGTGATCTCCAAAATGACACACTGTGATCTGCACAGCTCTCCGTGCAATAATGCCTAATCATAGCAAGCTGCTCCCTGGAATTCATGACAGACAGCCTTTAGCCAGAGATGGCTGCCATGCTTCCAGTTCTGCGAGGAGATGAGAGAGTCTTGCCTTAGAAGCTGGAAAGTGACAGCCTCCTGCCAGACTTACTACATCCATGCTTTCTTCCAAGTTTAAAGATGGAGAACACATCTGCTCCTGGCAGGCCCAGCACGGCTTGCATTGCTTCATAGTAAGAACCCCCTGAGAATGCAGCTGCTGTACTTTTTGTTTTCAGAGATCATATCCTTTTACAATCCTGGAAGCATTCTGGCCCCTTCATGAATGGAGGAGGCTCGTTGACAGACCAGAAAGCAGCCATCCATTGGATTCTGACTATGCAGAGGAGAGAACACACCACTCCAGAGCCAAAGGCAGAGAAGTCACACATTATGTGGTTAGAAGTTCCTGGTCTACATGGAATGCTGGGAAGTTTCCAGAAAGAGCTAAGAGCATAGCCAAAGTGTGATGTGTTGGCTGTAACTCTCCATCACATTTTAGCTAAGAAGGCGCGAATCCTTCAAACTTCTACAGCCATTCTCAGATCAGAACAACTCCCAATTTCTCTCTCAATAGGCAATAGATGAGTACTGTTGAGCTATCCTTGTGTTGTTTTTGGTTTTTGAGTATTTTGTTGTTGTTGTTGTTGTTGTTACTGCTATTGCTGCTGTTTGTTTTGAGTCAAGAGATTGTTCTCTTATTCTGTAGGTGGGTAGTCCCCTGCCTCAGCCACCCTTGCAAGGGGGTTACATGCATGTAACACCATCCCTGAATAACATTTTTTTCAATTGTTCAGTGTGGCTTTAAAGATTGCTTACCTTTAGGGCCCTGTAACTCCCATGAGAAAGCCAAGATTCATATTAAAGATATAAAGAATATCACATGACCAAATGCCATGCTGAATGATTACAGCAATATATTCTTAAACAATTTGGGAAAGAGAAATTGACTGTGGATTTTTAGTGGTTAATTTTCAGCAATGTTCATGTACAAAAAGCAATTTGTGCAGATCTTCCAGGGTAGGCTAGGCACACCCCAAATGAGTGGAGATTTCAGGTCTTCGGGGGGAGTGAATGAAGAGGCTAAGTGTTAGTCTAGAGCAGAGACAAAACTATCCAGGAGATATCTCCCCAAAGACCAGTGCCAAAAGTGGCACACAGTCCATCAAGAAGACAGCCAGGAGAGTTGGAGGGAGCACCCGAAACACACTTAACAAGATTGGATTTCCCTTCTGGTAGCTCTAAGAGCTTCCCACAGAAGCTAAAAATCCAGTGTCTACCAATTAGATTGTTTTATGTGGCAACTGAAAACAGCAGCATTTCAAATTCAGAGTCTGTATAACCACTGCCTCCTGCCTGTTTATCTTTCAGGTTTACCAAGCAGCAATTGCTAATAGCCTTACTGGATACTTTTCTAAATTATAACACTGTTTTATAGCTCAGGAGTTGCTTGTTTTCTAGTTATCTGTGTACGGTTTCCTTCTCTGTAAAGATGAGCCATGGTGCCCTAGAAGAGGCAAATTGGCATAAGGACTTCAGGGAGAGGAAGATGGAGGTGTGAATCCCAGCTCTGTTAACGACCAGCTGAGAAACCTTGAGGAAGAAACTGGACCTCTCTGAGTCTTGATTTCCTGGACAGTTAAGAGTCTTGCCCTGCTTGGGCTAGAGAGATGGCTCAAAGGTTAAGAGCATTGGCTGTTCTTCTAGAGGTTCTGAGTTCAATTCCCAGCAACCACATGGTAGCTCATAACCATCTATATATTGAGTAACATCTATAGTAATCTTCTGGCCTGCAGACATGTATGCAGCCAGAGTGCTGTATACATAATAAATAAATAAATCTTTAAAAAACAAAAAACAAAACAAAAAAAGAATCTTGCCCTGCAGATGTGATGGGACATTAGGTAAAATATGTGTAGAAATGTACCTGTCACATGACAGCTACTCAATGAACGAGGACTGCTGCTATTCTTTTTTTCTCCCATTTTTATTCACTCTTTGGGAATTTCATGGGATGTGTTTTGATTATGCTTAACCCGCTCCCCTAACTTCTGCCATATCTCCGCCCCTTTCTCTACCTACCTGACTTTGGGTCCTCTTTCTTTATTGTGGTAGTTTTTGTCTTTATTTTTCTTTTTAACTCACCAGATACAACTTATGCTACCTGTATACTCTTGGATGTGTGACCTTCCACTGGAGCCTGATTAACCTACCAGGGCTCACACCCTTAAAGCAGCTGATTCTCCCTTTCCCAGCAGCTATCCTTGGCAATAGCACCTCAGTTAAGGGTAAAACTTCATGCCCACCTCCCTGTCCATACCAGGATCTGCCTTGAGATTAATCACATAAGTGTTAGGCACACTGTCACAACTGCTGTTGAGTTTGTGTATAAATTGGTCTGTTCCGTCCAGAAAGCACTGTTTCCTTCTGGTCATCCCCTGCCTCCAAGTTTCAGTCTCTCCACCTCCTCATCTGCAATGCTCTCTGTTCCTCAGGAGGAGAGGCTGTGACATGGATGTCCCATTCAGTGCTGAAGAGTCCACAGTCTTATAGTCTCTTCACTTTGACCAGTTGTGGGTCTCTGTGTTAATCACTGACTTCTCTTATTCTACACTATCCGAGAGTTTCCTCCTAGTTGCATGCATCAGAGATGGGATTGACATCATGAACTTCAATTATCTTTACCTTATTTTCTATTATTTTCCATTTTTAAAAGTTCTAGTATGTTCAAATTATTACTGAAGTTTACCCTTAAACTTCAGAGTCTATATATTACCCAGTGATGAGAAGGGCTTGTAAAGGAGACCAGATCCAGATCATGTAAACATAAGATATGGCATGTGAGGGTTATAACCATCAAGGCCTGCTTGGTATAGACTATAAAATAGGCAAATAATCTAGCTGCTTTATTGGCCCAACAGAACAACCAGCTGAATCGACTAGATTATCAGTTTAGTAACAAGTATTAAAACCTATCACTGCTTCATATGAGATGATCAGAAAGGTTTAAGTGGCCAAATAAGCCAAGTCAGGAACAGTAGACCTAATTCTGGTCAAAAACCCATGCCTAGGGAATTCATTGGTCCTAGAGTAGAAGCTGCTAAATGGCAATGCTATTAAATTGTCTTCTAAATGCCCATGTTTATTTATGAAGATTTGAGCTGCTCCCAACCATGATCAGAGAAGCTTATTTTTGCAGTGAGCAGCAGTCAATGGTAAGATGCTTAATTGGCCAAAACATTGATAACAAGAGACTAAGTGCTCAGCTCTACATGGGACATATATATTAACCCTTCCACCAACATTAGGACAGAGGCTCAGAGAACATCATGGAAGAGGAGAAGAGAGGATGTAGTCAGAGCCAGAGGATGGAGCAGAGTACTGAAAAGTACTGTCTTCAGGACACGACATAGAGACACCATGACCAATAGAAAACATTTCATTGGGGCTGGCTTACAGTTTCAGAGGTTCAGTCCATTATCATCATGGCAGGAAGCATGGTGGCATGCAGGCAAACATGGCGCTAGAGGAGCAGAGAGTTCTACATCTTGATCAGAAGGCAGCCAGGAGGAGGGTCTCTCTTCTGCATTGGGTGGAGCCTGAGCATAGAAAACCTCAAAGCCCACCCCTACAGGGACACACTTCCTTCAACAAGGCCACACCTACTCCAACAAGGCCACACCCCCTAATAGTTCCACTGCCTGAGGGCCAAGCATTTGAACACATGAACTTATGGGGGCCAAACCTATTCCAACCACCACAGCTGATTATGTAACTTAGATAAAACATAGTCCTAGCTGGCCTGGAACTCACTATGTAGAGCAAACTGGCCCCAAATTCGCAGAGCTCTTACATCTGCCTCCTGGGTGCTGGGCTTAAAACCATGCACTGCTAGACTGAGATGAGTGTTTTAATGTGAAAAACTTAAGTGGTAATTTCCTTTGGAAACCATCTCAGAAAATATAGAAACATGATGAGATCTAACCCAATCTTCTCCTCTAAAATGCTGTAAACAACAATGGAAAATAATAACCATTTAAAAAATATGACACTTTATTGTGTTAAAATGTTCAATATGATGTCCTGAAACTGTACCACATGACAAAAGATGCCATACACACACTCAATAGAGATCACAGAGATTTGAGCAAGAAGAAGCAGAAAAACGAAGAAAAGCCTCAATCTGCACACTAAACAAACTCGTTTAAGAATTTAAGAAATGGGTTTAAATGACCTTGAAATGTATATGGAGATAACCCACAGGAATATGAATGAAAGGATCGTAGCTGCCAGTATCCCAGTAAACGGTCAAATACGTTCCCAGTCAGGAAAAAACATCAGAAGTAAAATTGAGATCACACTTTATAAAAACAGCCAACATTCTTAAACTGTAAATGCTGCAGCATACTTTCTACCAGAATGAAAGTTCTGTGGAGAGAGAGATCTTGTCAGGTTCAGGCGCCATGTTGCTGGAATATAAGTGAGTTCTAGTGAAGAAATGAGTTTCTTATTCCATGTTCGAGAGGTGTCCAATGGACACAGCTCAGAGTTCTGCTGCATTCCCTGCGTTCTCAGCGGACAGAAATGCATTCAACCAAGCTAAGGGCTGTTAGCTCCATTTTCAGGTGTCCCCCCTAAGGCCCAGAGTTAATTAGTCAGCCAGTGACAGAAGCAGAACTTGAACCCAGGCCAGCTGGTGCAAGGGTTGCTGTAAGTAATGTCTGGGGAAAGGAGGGGACAATCTGTGTGAAAAAGGAAACCTGTCAGGGAGTGTATGTATGCCTAGAAATAAAAATAACAAAGTCAGGACACACTCAAGGGTGCACATTTCCCCACTGTCCAAATGGAGAGAGCAGAAGGAAATGAATAATTTATGTTAAATACACACCACATTAGAGTATACTGCTGCGAATGTGGAAAAATCCAAGGTATGAGAGTTGATCCTGATCAGTGTCAATAATGAGGATTTCGGGGGGAAGGGGAAGCAGAAGTGTAAATATAATATATTTGCATATTGTTAAAATTTACCGAAACTGAGTACCTGCATGTGTGTGAATGTTTGTGCATGTGCATGTGTGTGCATATGTTTGTGTGTATGTGTGTGTGCATGCGTGCGTGCGTGCATGCACATGCGCGCACACCCATGCCTATGTTTGACATCATATGACTTACCTAGGAGAGAAACAGTTTGAGGTGGTTAGCTATGATGAGTCCTTGGGGGAATATTGATAGGAATGATACCAAGAAACTTAGAGGAACGAAAGAAAAATGAAGCAAACATGGGGAAAGTGAAGACCACCTTTGTAAAGACTTATTTATTTTTATTTGTGTGTATCTGTGTATGCGTGTGTGTGCATCTGTGTGTGTGTTCATGTTTAATTGATTTTTTATGAATTGTATAAGAAAGACGTGTCCACCTCCAATGTGGATTCACCTCTGCTGGCTCATCCACATCTGCTGGCTCATCAACATCTGTAGGTTTCATTTTTCCTTTTATGTTTACACCTAGAATTCACTTCTAGCTCATTTTCAGGTAGGGTTTGAGGAATTAGCTGACATTTGTTTCAAGTCCTTAGTAGGTGAAGAAGTATGTTTTAATATCACAATGAGATACCGCCTCACATCATTCAGAATGGCTAAAACACATGTTGGCAAAACTGTTTAGCAGCTGGGGCTCACAGCTGTTGTTGATGGGAATATTAAACACTGTAATAACTTTGGAAAACAATTTTGAGTTATGTGATAGTTAATCACAGTTGTCAATTTGACTGGATCAGCTAAAAGTCAAGCTGAGGATTTTCTTAATCAGATTATTTGAAATGGGAAGATCCACCATAAATGTAGAAGGCACCTTTTGGTGGCAGGCAATCCACATAAAAGTAGATAAAGAAGAAAACTGATATTTTTTCCTGGTTGCCTCTCTCTGCTGGCAAGTTCATTCACCCTGATGCTGTGACTGCTGCATTCCTTCAGTGATATTAGAGCCAGCACCCTCAGACTTCCAACCTAGATGGAATCCTCCAGACCTTCAGCATCAGCCTGGGATTCTGAGAAATCCAACCTTGAGGACTGAGCAACCACTGAACTCTGGGTCTGCCTAGAATGAAGACAACCATGTTGAGCTCCCCACAATGCTGTTTAACCCTAATAAATTTCCCTTTTAATATATGCTCAGCATATCAATTCTATTCCTCTGGAGAAACTTAATATAGGTAGCTGGAATTCACCAAGTGACTACCAAGCACGCTTCCTAGCACTGGCACGTCCAATTGTTTGTGTAAGACAAATACAAAGATAACCTCACGCAAAGACTTGTAGTAATTAGTCTGATGACCTTGTCTATACATGCTTGGAAGTAAAATTCAACCAAACATCTGTTAACAGGTGGATAGACTTCCACATAAAAGATGAAACTGTGGTATACCCATCACACTATTTAATAATAAAATGTGACATACACTTCCAGATTCATAAATACATATGCTATGTTCTATTTGTATGACATGAGGCCAGCGGAGCAACCTATAGGGGAGGAGCAAAGGTACTTTGGAGGATGATGGAAATACTCAGTACCATGACTGGGATGGCCGTATGGCTGGATACATTGGCCACTCTCACTGTCATCTTTTAGTCTAAGAAAACCATACTTCAGAAAGTCAAAATAAAAGGGAAGATGATTGAATTAGTTTAAGAACTAATAAAATCAAGCCCCTGGCAAAGGGAGGCTCTCTGTAGGATGCTGTGTGGTCAGGACAGTCCCATGGGCTTCTATGATGCTTGACCAACCACTCCCAACCACTGAATCAAAGTGCCTTTCTAAATGAACTCAAGTAATCATGTGCTGTCTGCAAAAGGGAAACTCTGCCACGCCTCCAAATTGTGAGCTCCATTCATCTCTTGGATATTTATTACAGACTGTTGATGTGCTTTGGGTGACAGCCTGTGGGAGTCTCACAATTTGTATTCCCTGTAAGCTAGGTGCTGATTTGCAGCTTCATAGACAGCCATAGGCCACTACTATACACCTAGCACATGCTAATGAAACCTATCATTAGTAGGAGTGGTCATTTATAAAGAATTTATGATTTTATGGGCATTGGACTCTGAGCCATGAAAGCTCAGCCATCTCAGCTCCTGAGAGCCTGGAGCAAGGAGACTCAGGTCAGATGAAAGTCAAGAGCAGGTGCTGTGCCAGTTCCAGTAGCCCCAGGAACTTGGTGTAAACACTGATTCTCAGTCCCCATTGTTCCCCATCAAATGAAGGCATCTAGACCAGAAGCCTGGGAGCTGGTATGTCTAAGGAGCACCTCCAAGCATCCCCATGCAGTCAGGATGGCCAATCACCATCAGAGAGGAAGCAGAAAGGAGAGAGACAGATTTAAAAACCTAAACTTAGAGATATGCATCCATTTTTAAAAGAGAGGGAAGCATGTGCCCTAAACCTATTAAGGTAAAAGATGAAGAAATAACCACATGAAACCTCAGGGGTTTCACCCTAATTTGTATCCACATCCAGGCAGATGCTGTGAAGCATCCACAGGTCAGCTCTGCTCTAGTGGGTACAGCCTCATGATACAGGCTAAGTCCAATGCATCCAGATTCCATAGAAAGGTCACCAAAGTTCCTGTTTACTTCTGATCACTCTGTCTCACTTCCTCTGAGTAACTCTGCTTCTCAATCCTTGTACCTGTCTTTCTTAGTTCCATTTTACAATCACCCCTTTCTCCCACCAGAAATGTCATTACTGCTCTCGTAAACCGTGTGTCTATTCTTCAGGACCTGGTCTATACCCCATTTCAAGGGTTTCATAGTTAGAATGTCTGCTTCAGGTTACACAGCTCAGAGTACTTTCCCTGGAATGCCAGCCCTTGTCCTTAGAGAGCTTACTAGAAATTCAGGGCTCCACTCACTTCAGATCTGGGTAATTAAGAGTTCAGTAAGGTTGAGGGTCTTTGGGATCTCACTGGCCAACAATTTCAAAAGAAGTAACACAATACTGGGATGGGTTTTGTATCTGCTAGCTTCTGGTGGCTAGTAGGACTACTGTTCTCCCATTAGAGGGCAATCCCATCTGAACATTTAATGCAAGCTTACAGACCTTTACTATGGCTCCTTATTGTTACTCTTCAGAACTTTAAGATAAAACCTTATTGCTGAAGACATACGTATTTCATCATAAAAACATGAAGAAATCAAGCTGGTGTGGACCTGGAGACTCTATTCCTTCTGGCTAGCTTTCATAGTGCTGGAAGGTGCTGTGCCTACTACTGGAAAAGAAAAGTAATCCTTAATTGTATCCAGATGTGAACCTTGTGAACCACAATAATAACTGACCTGGAAAGACATGCTTACTGGGGCAGTTGTGGTATAGACATTAGGGGAGTAACCAATCACATTCTAATTGGATTTGAGCCTGCTCCGTAAGATGAAGCATATACCTGACACCATTAATGGGGGAAAACAAAAGCAAAAACTATGTCTGGGAAGATCATAGGCCCTAGTGGAGAACCGACTATGATTATTCTTTTCAATGGACATAGCACTGAACAACTCCTAGTGATTTATCATTTACCCTTAGATAAAGGCACCTTTCAACTTTCATTCTCTGTTTGCAATAACTGATAATAAACACAGAGACCTGGCCAGGGTGCAAAAGATAACAGACAGCAAAACAATCATGCCTAAAAGCAACAAATATCTCACAAGCACACATACCCTTACAGCATTAGGACATCTACCAGAGACAGTTGGGGAAAGAGGTGGAAAACTCACTGCATGAAATTCTCAAAGTACCAATAAAAAACAAAAGAACTCGGTAGCTGAATGTTTTCATAAGCCACCAAAATATTGCAAGAAGTGAGAAGGGCTGGCAGGACCCCAGGCTCCCCTCCATACCACAGGGCATTTGTTTGGGCTGCTTTGGAAGGTCACATCCCAGAGACAATTTATTGTAAGGTTTCCTGTGTCCTTTCCAAGTTCAAATGGCAGTGTGCTGAAGTGAATCTTCCTCTTCTTCCTTGTCCCTGTGACACAGAGCACAACAGAAAAATGCCTGCCTGGCCTGCACAAGGACTAGAGTTGGATTCTCTGTTCTACAAGGCACCTCATGCTCGTGATCTCAACCCTTACAAGGTAGAGAAAGGAACATCAGAATGTCAAGGTCATCCTCAGTTATATAGGAAATTCCAAGCTGTTATAGACAATGCAAGACCCTAATTAAAAAAAAAAAAAGGAGCAGAAAAAAGACAGAGAGGAAATATAATCAAAATATCTTAAACACACACACATATGTAAATGTCAAATGAAACACATTGCTATGTATAATTTATATGTACTAATAACACTTAAAAATCAAAGTAAAATCAAGGGTTGGTGAGATGGATCAGCTGGCAAGAGCACTTGCCAATAAGTCTGATGACCTGAGTTTGATCCTCTGGCACCCCCAGGGTGAAAGGAGAGAATTCTTCCACTAAGTTGTTCTGTTGCCTTCAAGTGCATGTCATGTCATAAACAAACAAATGTATAATAAACAAAAAATGAATATATAACTCACATTAAATAAAGTTTGATTTTAGACAATTATCCAGTAGTGTTTATGAAGTCATAAAGTCCCAGCCCCATTACCTCATCTCTACAGCTCCCTTGCCTGGTCCTGGGAAGCACTCATGTGCTTTGTGTCTTACAGGATTTGCCTGTTCGGGATATTTCCCAAAAGTGGAGCCGTCTCCAGCCTTATTTTGCTGTATTTCTGAAAGAGAGACACTTTTTAAAGATAAGGACAAAGTGAGAAAAGAAAAAAAGAGTAGAGAGTAAATTTTAGAATGGACCTACCTATAATCTCATGGCATGCATGTACTCACATTCACAAACATACATGTCATACACACATGTGTAAATAGCAATAAATAAAAATTCATTACAGCTCTGAAAAATAAGCTTTGATGAAATGTGTGAGTTTATGTGCCTTGCAGAGGGTGCTGGGCCCAGGCTGCCTGTGTTTGGGTGAGTCACAGGGACCTGAAGGAAAGGAGCAGATGGGAACAGAGAAACTCCTGTCACCAATAAGAAAGACAAGCAATAGCTCTGTTCGTCCTCACGCCAACCTCCTGTCCTTTCCTGCCTTAAGACTTGAAAACTGGCCCTACAATAGCAGTGCCTGTAGAATTATCCTCTAATTGGCCAGAAGCCTGTGCTGTGCCTCTGCTTCTGGTAATTAGTGGCTTTGCCTTTAAAAAATGCAACAAATTTCTTAAGATTTCAGAAGTCTCTTGCCAGTGTCTGGTGGCCTTTTTTTGTTAACACCTAGTCTTTAAAGTAGGCAAAAACACTCAAACAAATAAGAAATGCTCAAAGGAAAATCTTATTTTCAAGAATTAATAGAGCATCTCAGAGTCTCAGAGTGAAGAAATATGGACTGAATTACTTGTTCTTGGAGAAAGAGAGTGGTGAAATGCCCACTCTGGGATCCTTCATTAAAGCATTGAATCTGTAAGTTTTTGTGGTGTGCTGTCTCAGTAACATGTGTGTCCAAACTGCAGATATTGAGACAGGAAACCATCCGCTGGAGGGAACCAGAGGTCATGATAGGGAAGAGTAAGGAAGGGTACCATGCCCACTAGGGACCTGCTGTCACATATTGTGGTTAGTTCAGTGAAGAATTAACAAACAGTTAATCTGGGATGTAGCTCAATGGCATAGTGTCACAGGATATCTGACCATACTGGGAGCCCTGAGATTGTATGCTGATAAAACCTTTCTCTCATTGTGGTGAGTTCAGTCTTAGCCCACACTTTTAATCCAAGAGTGTTGTAGAATGTTTGATCACATTATGAGATTGTGTCCTGGAAAAACCTATTTCTTGTTGTGGTGTGGTTCCATCTCTAGCGCACATCTTTGACCCAAGAGTTTTCTGTTTATAGTAAGCAAGATTGAATAAAGTCAACCTAAGGCAAGAGGTAGAGCAGGCAACCAGTTGACAGGGAGAGAACATAAGGAATCCCAGGAAAGAGAAAGGGGGAGGGGTCTATGAGTTGAAGGGTATTTAAGATGGTGCAGAGAAGGAGCTTTATTCCTTCTGGGATGTCAGTGGAGTAGAAAAGTCCATTAGATGCTTTCTCTGCCTCTCTAAGCTAGCAGGCTTTCACCACAGTGTCTGGTTCTTGAATCTTCATTTGGTAAAATCAAACACTTGGGATTTTTAAATCCCAGTGCTGTTGTTTAAAAACAACAGCAGAGTGCTTGCCTAGGATGTTTAAGGCTAAAATAAAGCACCAGACTGAAACAAAAAAACAAACAAACAAACAGAAAGGAAAGAAAGGAAAACAGCAACAGCTAAGTTTTGCGTTCTATGTGTCTAATTCTCATGAGGCTGACGCAGGAGGGCACCAAGTTTGGGGCCAGACTAGTATGACTGTGTCTCAAAAAATAAAACAAACAAATGGGGCTGGAGAGAGGGTTCAGTGGGCAAGAGTGCCCGATGCCCTTCTAGTCAACCTGTGTTCAGTTTCCAACACCTCTGTCGGGTGGCTCACAACTACCTATAACTCCAGTTCCAGAGAAGCAGCTGTCCTCTTCTGGTCTCCACGGGCACTGGCACACAGGTGGCATACACACAAACACATACATACACAGGCACACACACACATGCAAAGGGTGGAGGGAGTGGGCACGCACATAAGTAAAAATGAACATTAAAAAGAAAAGGCAAAGCTATTTCACACTTCCTCCTTCTGCAAGGAAACACTGATGCTAAATACTAGTTAATTATATGCTAAGTCCTTCGGTAGGTAGAACATCATGGACTAGCAGACAAAGCCACCAAAATCCACATAATTATCTGCCCTGTGGACAGGAGCTCAGTGGCATGTACAGCCAACAAGAAATATACAAACTGTATGTAAAGATGAAGAGCCAACAGTGGAAACAGGACTTGAAAGAAGCAGTAGAAATGAGTTAGAAGAGAAGACCAACAAGGTTGCAGACAAAGGGAGGGGCTTCCGGGCAAGGACAATGAGAGGTCCATGCCAGGCTTTCAGTAAAGACACCCTGGGAATGTTCATACTTGTGAAAATAACAGAAATTCCTTAATATCTAACAATATATCATGTTTAGTAAACAGATTATATATTAACAGGCTGCTTCAGTCTAAAGCCATTTCAAGTGGTCAATAAAATGACCAACTCCAGAAATACTTTTGATCTTATGTTAAGCAAGAGGCCTAATTACAAAAGTGTGTAAACAAAATGGCCACAACTGGATCTAAGACGACCTCAGAAAACATGTTAGGGAATAAACCATGACACTGGACATAAAGAGATATGGGGGTTTTTTCCCCCTGTTTTTCTACTTCAAATATCATGTTTTGTGGGCACATATTATGTTTGTAATCAAATTCTTTGTCTTTCTAAGGCTTGAGAAATTTCCTATATTATTCTTCTCTTGCAGGATGGGAAACACGGCCTGTGTTTCTACAGGCTTCTGGGAGATCAGGGATTCATTCATAGCAACTCCACCAGGCAGCTGCCAGAGTACGCTGAGATGAGCACAGTTGAACCAGCAGTAGTGTGGGCTGACTGAAGAGTCTGAGAGACCCTTCTGCACAGAGACTTATAACTCATCTTCAAGAGTGTGACCTGTCTCAGGATCTAAAGTTCCATTAGTATATAATAGACATAACTTGTCTGATTCTTCTTCAGCCCACTATCTCTAAACTTGAGATTTAACTCTTAGGAGTGATTGCCTAATAGGTGACTGTCCTGCTGTCACAGAATTACCTGACAAAGACCACTGGGAAGAAGAAAGGAATTCTTTCAGATTGTGTTTGCTGAGGGTTCCATCCATGGTCGTTTATACCAGCACACAGTATGAGAACATCATGACAGCTCACTTTACCACTGAATGGGAAGCAGGTGGCCCAGGGGCCTACTTATTTCAACTGGGTCTCATGTTCTAAAGTTTCCAGAACCCTCAAAATAGTGCCACTCTCTGGGGACCAAGTATTTAACAGGGAAGCCTGAGTGGGGCACTTCATACTGAAACTGTACCTGTCTCTCTAGCCCAAAGCAGGGAGTATAAGTGACAGATGTAGAAAGTTCCTAGTCTTTCATGTTTCTGCACGACGAGGGCAGACTCAGACTTTTGCCAGTTTGAGAACTCTTCTTTCTGTTATTTGAAATTTGATAAAACATCGGTGCTGATAGCTGGGCTTCAAAAGAAGCTCAAAGATAGACATCTTAATTTGGGATAGGTAGAAGGGATGGGACGAAAAAAGGAGGGGTCCTTAACCACAGGCTTGGTGGAGATCCCCTTCATGTCTTCAAAATTAACTCTCAACTTTGCATGTGTAGCCTCAGTGTGAAGAGCTACTTGCAAGTAGAATGAACTTTGCAGAGCTGGCATCTTGCAGGTGCACCCCTGATAAGATCAAGGAAACCTTGGCATTGAAAGAGAGTAGAACAGGGTTTCCCAAGAGAGCTGGCTAGAGATCACATGCTGCTTAGCCGGATACAACTGAGTTAATGCCAAACTGATGTCTCTCAGACAATTTGTTGAATAGAGCCACACTGGACTTATCTGTGTAGTAAACTACACTGCTCACAGACATGGGTCTAGATTTTAGACAGTGGAAGGACTGAGTGTTGGCAGCCTGATTGGAGAAGGTTAACTGAGACCTCATAGTAAGAAGCAAGCTTTCACCAGGACTGTTCATTTATGTGGGTGGAAGCTAAAGGCCCTCTGGGGGCAGCCTCTAAAGATTAGACTTTCATTTTTACTGTCTACCCACTAATTTCATACTACTGTGCATTCTTATTAATTTTAAACATAGTCTTCTGTTGCCTCATAAGCAGTACTGGGAGGTTATTGACATGGACAGATAAGTGGTCCGTGTGGCCTCCTCTGATAGCTCCTCTGATATCGTATTGTCCAGAGGAGGAAGAACAGGTAGGTGACTGCCTGACCCATTGCTACAGTAATGAGACTCACATCAAATGGAAAACTAACACTGTAAGCCAGGTGGTGGCCTGTGGACCTCTGTTCAGACAGTTTACCCCCCCCCCACAACACATAAAGTTTTTTGGGGGGAGCTCTCTTTATCCCCAAACCGCATGGTAACTGCACTGTGAACCCAGCCGCTGACTAAAATCTGTTACTCTGAACTTCTACCTCTGAACTTAACTGGGAAATGGAACTTCTACTCTGAACTTGACTGGGAAATGGAGCCAGCTGCACTGCTCAAAGTCCTGTCTCCAAAAGTCTGGAATTAAGCAAGAGATGAGAGGCCAGTGTCTCTTTGGAAGCCTGGATGTGTCCTGTATAAATTTGTGAGGCGTGTGGCACAGAGGATAGGGGGAAGTGGAAATTTTTGTGAAAGCCCAGAGCTAAGATAAACTTAAGATTTGGAAAGGGGTTCCAAATATTGTTTGTAATCCCAAGAAATGTGAGCACCCAGCATCTGAAGATAGATTAGCAGCCTACCAGTGACACGCACATTGCTGTTGGCGTGTGTGAATGATGGCCAGTAAGTCTACTGT
>JADRCH010000057.1:9946454-9974360 GCA_019843965.1 Rhynchomys soricoides
GTGTGTGAATGATGGCCAGTAAGTCTACTGTTGGAAATTGCTGGGGTTTGAATTTGAAAGGTTCCCCCACAGGCTCAGATCTTCAAATGCTCAAGCCTGGTCACACCTCGTCTCCAGTCCATCCCTAGCTCTGTTTTCTCTCCATCACAAAGTGAAGATGCTCCTCTATTACACTTGCATTGCCAAGATACACTGCCCCAGCAACCATGAGCTGAGCTTTCTGAAAGAGTATGCCGAAACACACCCTTCCTTGCTTAGTCATGTACTCGATCACAGTCATACAAACTTTCTAATTTGCGTCCATTTTCTCCTTAAACAAGGAAAGAATGCTGTCAATTTGGAAATAGGCAAATGCAGTCCAGTATAGTCTTTGGATACTCCAGAACCTGAAGATAGAGTGGGTACACCACCCACTTTGCTTTCTGAGATCTCCATTTTCCTATCTTTCTACATTGCTCCCTGCTCACAAAGACAGAGGCAGTGAAAACCAAGAGAAAAGGAAGTGCACCATTTTCCTTGGAAATGCCCAAATGGCTTTTGAAATTCCTCTCCCAGCAAATGATCTCAGTCTTTGGCAAACAGAGCTGTGAGTTCAAAACTTTAGCACTAGGGTATCCTAGTCTGGGACCCTAATAAATGTCAGTCCCATTCTGCCTCATTTCCACCTGGGAACATCTGGGAGACATTGCATATTAAACAGCTGTGCCTTAGCTACAGCCATTACTCAGCCCATCCCCAGAAAAAAAATCACTACCATTTCAAGGTTGGGCCTCTTCACTGCCATGTGTATCAATGAAACTGTTTACTCAAAAGCAGTTTGCTTCTGTTACCCTGTGTATTATTACAAACCATTTTAAAGTCTAGTGTAGAGTCTAGAGAGACTGCTCAGTGGTTAGGACCACTGGCTGCTGCTCTTTTATAGGACATGGCTTAGGTTCCCATCACCTACATGGTGATCACCTTTCATGATAATAAGATGTTAGTGTCATCCATTGGGTCTGATCACATTGGCTGACAGGGCATTGATAGGTGACTCTGAAGGACAAGAATAGTCTTTCTCTCTCTCTCTCTCTCTCTCTCTCTCTCTCTCTCTCTTTCTCAGAGAGCTGTGTGTGTGTGTGTGTGTGTGTGTGTGTGTGTGTATGTATGTATGTGTCTGCCTGTCTGTTTGTCTCTGTCAAAGGAACAATACCTAAGAATTGTAAAATAAACCCAGGAACTAATTTAATGCTGACTATGACAAAGCCAATGTCCCTCCAGAGACACAGGCAATTTTACATTTTTCTTCATGATGGCTTTATTAATTCTAACTTTTGCCAATGGGTATAAGAATCCCTTTTAGGACACTGGGCTGTAATTGCTCTAGGGAGCATGGGTGAAACTCTTT
Organism: Rhynchomys soricoides; assembly: GCA_019843965.1. Lineage (NCBI taxonomy): Eukaryota > Metazoa > Chordata > Mammalia > Rodentia > Muridae > Rhynchomys > Rhynchomys soricoides. The sequence goes on from JADRCH010000057.1 coordinate 9,947,842, forward strand.
TGACTCGTCTACAGCCTGTACAGAATCCATAAGAAGCTACTGCAGGGATCCCTAACTTTCCTCAGAGGTGGGGTTACTAGTCAACAAATGCATTTCCATCAAGTCACGTGAGATCCTGGGTGCTGTGCTGTATGTGCTTTTCTTGTTTTCTTTGTATATGATGAGGCACAGGGTGGGAGCAAGCAAGGAAATTAGAATCAAAATCATGAGCCTAGAGGGATGGCTCAGTGGTTTGGAGCACATACTGCTCTTTCCAGTAACCAAGTACAGTTTCTAGCATTCATGTAGGCCCCCAGTAACTCCAATTCCAGAGGAAGGCACTGCACTCATGCACACAGACTCCCACTCACTCACACATACACCCGATTTTAAAATATATATAGTCAAGTACTTTAAAAGTGGTGGTTAGATAAATCACACTAAATATCAATATGATCTATTTCTGTAGTTTCTTAATCCTGGGGCAGAGCCAGGAGCACAGTGGCACTAAGCAAAATTTGTTAGGGGAATAAAGGAGATTCTCCAATAATCAATCATCGGGAAAGCTGGCCATTTTAGCTTTAACACCTTGGGAGAGAAAACTGAACAATGAAGTAGAAATATGAGAGAAAAAGAAACAGACAGAGGCAGTAGTTGATGTTCACACGCCATTAATCATCCTAGAGGAGTGGTTCTCAACCTGTGGGTCATGACCCCCTTGGAGATCACATATGAGATAGCCTGCATAGCAAATATTTACACTATGATTCATAACAGGAGCAGATTTACAGTTATGGAGTAGCAATGAAATCATTTTATGGTTGGGGTCACTACAGTATGAGGAACTGTATTGAGGGGCTACAGCACTAGGAAGGTTGAGAGCCGCTGGCCTAGAGAATGGGTGAGAATGTGAGAATGTCCTTCTTGGTCATTTAGTCTCCTACAATGCTCACCTGAGTGGTTTGCTATTTCCAAGACACCAATCAGGTCCCTTCCCTTTTATTTCTGCACCATGAATAAGCAGATGTAATTGCTTCTGTAGTTAATCTTTCTGAACAGAGAAACCTCTACACAGTAGGTTGAATAAAATCTTCAGTTTCCTAGGTCACCAGGCAGGGTTCAAGGGTGGGAAAAATCACTTCCCACTCTACTTTCTATGAATTGGGTGTGCTTTGAATGTACCCCTCTGAAGTTTCTTGTGCTAGATTGGCCCTCATTGTGGCAATGTTGAGGTGGAGAAATTTTGGAAAACATTGAGCCCAATGGAAGGTAGTTAGGTCACTGGGAGTCGACCTGGATGAATGGATTCATCCTATGTCCCACAAGTAGATCTAGTCTCTAGGTTCTAGATTAGTGTCCAAGAGACAATGTTTTAAAGGAACAAGGTCAGGTCCTACTTTTCTCTGCATGTAACATTTCTCTTACATACACACTTTTACTAGAAACTGAAGACAGAGCCATATTCATGGGCCTCCAAAATTATGAGCTAAAATAACCTTCTCTTTTCTGTAGAGTTAGCCCAGCCATGAGTATTTTGTTATAACGGCACATGACAGATACGACTTTAGGTTAGTCCTCAATGAGCCAGGGAAATTCTGATAAGTTGCAAAGTAAACCAGAATTGTTGGAAAATTTAGCCAATTCTCCAAGCCCACTCAAATGTTAATGTCGCATCTGGTAGAAGCAGGGCAGAGTACAGGAAAAAGATGGCGCCAAGAAGGTTAAGCAAATCTAGACCATGTTCAGCAAATAGCGCTTCTTCGCTAAGGACCACACAGCTCTATAAGGGAACTGTGTGTCCGTAGAGGCTGCTCACGAGTGGCCCCTGTGCTTTCTGTTGCTGTTCTTAAGCCACTGTTACTCAGTGGACGGCCAGATGTTCCCACAGAACAAGTTCCTTCTTCCTTACTTCACCTTACAATTCTGCCAGTAACCTCTGGCATATTTCATGCAGCAAACACTGACATGTTCTCGTGGTTAGACCATTTGACATCCCAAAGGAATTTTATCTTCTTTATGTCACATTGACATGTTGAGATAACCCAGGAACAGGAGTCTCCAACAACTCTGGGCTGCCTTCTTTACCGCCCTAGCCTGTGATTAATGGGGGTTAGAAGACATATACGATGCTTCTTGTATTTGGTTCCATAGAGGGATATACTTATGTTCATCTTTCCTTTCCACATGCACTGTGCAATGCCACTTGTTCGCATGCATGTCCATGCTGACCGATTCTGAATACTATTCAAGCCTGCATGTTTCAGAAGGTAACCTTTCTCCTTGTGTTACAGTAGTGTTACAAGAATCATTCCTCTGGACCAATTTATCATTCATTAATACCAGCTCTAATCTCTGAAAGGAATTGTAAAGGAATATTAGTGGAACACCATGGCTCTTTTCCAGGATATCATTAGCAAATGGTTCAGTAGATTTTGTGTCTTACAGAAGGACACTTGATGGATTTGAAGTCTGTTGTTCTCCGACTCTCTCTCTCCCTGGGACAATAAAATTCAAATTTTATCACTGGTTTTGTAAGAGAAGCTTTATGTAATTGCCTTTGAATATAACTCTTAAGCCTTCAAATACTACTACTAAAGACAAGATGTTCTTTTTATTTTTAAGTGTGTGTGTGTGTGTGTGTGTGTGTGCGCGCGCGCTCATGTGAATACAAGTTCCCAGAGAGGCTGGAAAATGCCATATGATCACCTGAGCTTGAGTTTCAGATGTTGTGAGCAGCTCATGTGGGTGCTAGGAACTAACCTTGAGTCCTCTGAAAGGCAGAGTGCACTTTTAACAGCCGAGTCATCCATTCAGCTCAACAAGATATTCTTAAAGAGACCCAAGTGAACCATTCTCAAGATCCTCTAAAGGAGCCATTAGCTATATGTTTTCTTCATAATAATACCAAAACATGCTTGCCCCTCTCGTTGTATTGATATTTGCACAAACAGCACAAAAATTATTAATGAATAAAGTGGCTGGGACTGAGCACACACCAAGGCACTGATACTAAATCATATTAGTATTTATCATTACCCCAAGGGCACACATTCACCCTCCCAGCTAAGAAAAAAGCACAACACCCTTTAAACAAGAGTGTCCTTGATGAACCAGTAAAAGCTCATGATGACCTCAAATGTCAACTGCTGAGCAAATTTCCTCTGTGTCAATGCAACAAAGCACAAAGTAAGAACTAAGCAACCCAGAGGCATTCCACAGGACTCTTGCGGTTTCAAGCATGCACTTTGAGGTTGTCAGTGTTTAGTTGAAAGAATTACTAACCAACAAACTATAGTTTTCCAGGCTTCACTGTTGTTTAGCTATTTTCTCAGAAATAAACATAACCTATTACCAAAGGAATGGCAGTCAAGAGTATTTGATACTAATGATAAACACCTGAGATTTTGTGTACTAATTAGTATTTTGGAATATTTTTATCTTGAAATTAGTTTGGTTTGTGGGTTTTTTTTTTTTGTCTTTTTGTTTGTTTTTGTTTTGTTTTGTTTGCCATGACATTTAGCTTGACAAATTCTCAGTATTTAAAGTATTTTTTTTTCTGATAGGATTTGTGGTGATGTGACCAAATGTCATTTTCAAATATTTCATAATGAAATATATCGGTTGTAGGAAGGGCTACATTCCTGAGGGTAGAGAGCATCATCTTAACCACATGAATCTTAGTGATATCCAGACCTAGCCTGATTTACAATGGATATTTTCAACAGTACAAATACCAATGTTCACATTAATGATATCCTCCTCCTACAGAGAACACTCAGCTCTACAATGTATGGCCCTTAGTCTATCCTGCAACAGGCTGGGGATGCCTCAATCAGTATGTTTGCTATACAAACATGAGGACCAGAGTTTATATCCCCGGCACGGACCAAAAAACCTGTGTGTGGCAATGAATGACTGTAACCTCAGTGCTGGAGGGCAGAGACAGGCAGATCCCTGATGCTCATTAGCCATTGATGAACTCCAGGCTTGGTGAAAGATCCTGACTTAAAGAACAAAGCTGGAGAGTAATGAAGAAAAACATACATGCACACAACTCCACTACCAAGTACATACACACACACACACACACACACACACACACACACACACAACCCTGGAACACTCTTTTACTCAGTAGTGAAATAAAACAACTTCAGCATTCTCAAACATGCCCCTGGGTGGCCAGGTGAGAGATGGGTCGCAAACACTTGTAGCTTCTGCCACCAGAAAAGCTGCAAGAACACTTCCATGTGTACTAATTCAATCAATCAATCAATCAATCAATATAATATAATTGGGTTTAGTATGATATTGTTAACTCTTTTCTTTTAAAAAAAGTATTTATGTGTATATTTGTGTGCCAACTTGTGTGTATGTGTCAGTTTGTGTGTGCATGCATATGTATATATGCCAGCATGTGTGTATGTACATGCATGTGTGCCAGTTTGTGTGTATGTATATGTGTATATGTGTGTGTCAGCTTGTGTGTGTGCCAGCTTTTGTATATGTGCTCCAAATGTGTGAGTGCCTGCTGGAGACAGAAGAGGTAGACTAGCCATATTGGTTACTTTGGGTTTGATTGAGGGACCCTGCTTCAAAGAATAAAGTGGAAAAGGAGCAGGCTTTCACCTATCTACACACATGTACAGGCACACAGACACATACATGCATCCCACAAACATGCAAAAAATCTACATGTACACACACATATATATGCTACACATATACATGTAAAAATGGGGAAAAGTAGACTCATAGAGTGGGAAGAACTGCACAGGATAAACTGTCTGTTTATCATGACTATGCATCTACACAGCATCCTGTGTGCATCACCTTCATCTCTATAGGATCATCCTGAGGTAGATGCCACCACATTCCCACTCAACTGGGGCTTGAAGGAATCAGGAAAGTCAAGTCACTTGAAGGAAGACATGGAGTGGGAGGTCAGCTCAGAGTCACTTCCTTGAGAATTTCATTCATGCACTGAGTACATTTTGGTCAAACCCAGCCTTCCTTTCATCCATCTTTCCTTTCGCTCCCCTCTGGACACCCTTGCAGGTTGGTCCCACTAGTTTTCCCTCCCAACTTCCTGTGTTCCTTTTTAAGCCCACAGAATCTACTTAGAGCTGCCTGTATATAATGAGTGAGGGACCATCGACTGGGACATGGGTAGCCTCTTAGGAGCTGCATCCCTGAAGGATGACTTTCCCCCTCCCAGCAGCCACAAACAGCCAATAGCTCCTCAGCTAGGGATGGGAGTCCACTAGCCCCTCCCCCACCCACACTTGGACTTTACCTGGTTTGACCTTGGTCTTGTGCATAAACCAGGTCCCAGCCACCGTGGGTTTATGGGTTCACGTGTGATGGCACTGTCCTGTCTAGCAAATACCGTCACAGTTTAATTTGAACTTTGACGTGACTGCATTGATTGAACCAAATTGATTTTGTTCTTCACCCTCCTCCAGTTCCACACCTTGGTTTGTTCTCCTTCCCTTCTTTTTGGTGTCTTCAGGTGGCCTCTGTCTGTCTATCTCCCACCCTCAAACCCCTTTTCTGGAGATAGCCAGGGCATGAAACTTGGCCAAGGGTTTCTTAAATCTCCTCAGTGTCTGCCATATTCTGTTCTCTCAGATCTTTGTATGCATAGGTTGCAGTTTACAATGAAATGGGCTATCCATCCTTCTAAATTATCTAGAGACTGAGCCATCAGAAAAGAAACTGTGAGGGTGTCTCTCTTTAGAGCTCCCTAGAGCGAGCAGGTTGGTGTTCACACTCTGCGTTTCAAGACAGCAGACCTGAGATCCTAAAGCCAGTGAATGCTTCCTTCTGGGTCAGAGCATGCAGGCTGGATTCAGTGAAGGCTCATAAGCAGCATATTTTGGACTATTGAAGGTTCACACAAGGTAAGTACATAGAACAGACAAAGAAGAGGCCTAGACATGTTAGAGATACAGATGATAAGAAGACAGAGCAGCAATGTGGCCAAAGGCGAAGGACTGCCAGAGAACTCCAGCAGTCTATAGAAGTAGTAAAGGGAGAAAGCACAGCCCTTACACCTGGGGATTCAGAAGGCTATGCAGTCTAGTTGTCCTGTTGGCACAGGACCCTTATCCTCTGTGAGAGAACAGGCTCTGGTCTGTTTATGGTACACAGCCACAGGAAGCTAATACATTCCTTAAACCTCTTTGGAGCTGGCATATGGAGTAATCGAATGGCCACCAGTGGATCCACACACAGCATCTAGAGCTAACCCAAGAGAACACCGATGGCACACGACAGAACATCTGCTCACATGCTGGGACCTAGACAAGACCAATTTCCAGATAGTGCTATAGTGACATGACCCATGCTCCCAGCCTTCTGGGCAGGTACATCTGGAGCCTTGGGAGGTCAACACCCACCACAGCTGATGGACCGTGGGGTGGTAAGCATGGAGAATAGAACTGGAAGGTAAGTGATGGACATTTTCATAGGCACAGTTATTGTTGTCCCCAGCCCCTTGCTTCTGCCTTCATGTATTGATCCAGCTGTCCTGGCAGCAAAGGAAGCAAAGGTGTTTACAGAAGAGAAAGTTGAACATTGCACTGTGTGTGATCCAAGAGCTAGGGCTTCGGGTGAGTCAGACCCAACTTCCCATTCTGGCTCCTATCCCTATCCACACAGCACCAACAGTGAGGAAATGGACTTGATAGAGCTTCCATGTGTCACCCCCCAAACCAGGTATGATAATGCCTACTTTCCAGCAGTGGGCCGTGTCTTGTGTAGTGACTATTGTCAGCTTGTCCTAACCTGTTTTACTTGCTTCATTTTCTCTCTAATAGAGAAGCAGTAGAATAGACAAGACCATTGAATAGCTGCTAGAGCTAGGAATTCTGGTTAATTTTACTTCCACATCACTGCATATCTTCCATAGAGCTTGGCACGTTCCTAGGACATCTTCATGAACAGGCGGTGAAGGAAGGCACAGAAAGGGGAGAAATAAGGAAGAAAAGGAGGAGGAGGAAGAGGAGGAGGAGGAGGAAGAGGAAATGAAGGAAAACTTAGTCCATCTGTCACCTTATAAACTCTGAAAGACTTCTTCCCGAAGGAAGGTAGAAGATAGTTTGGAAACTCTGTCAAGGGGTTTTCCTTCTTTCCTACTTGTTGTGAATTGTTTCATTAATCATGATCTCTTTGAGTCTCTGAGATCATTAAGCAACTTGATCAAAGACAGAGATTGACATCCCAAAGTCTTTTCCTTCAGCTGCACCATCCAGACCATAGCTAAGGTGTTGTACTTCTATTAACCCAAGAAAGATTGGCCTTGTTTCTTATGTAAGGTCTGATGTTGCCAACCAAGTCTGCAGCTGGCACCTGCTGTGCCACATTTCCCTCATGGAATGAGAATTACAGCTACCCTTGCTCACTCATGAAGTCACTGAGGAGTCTGACAGAAAAGGATCTTTGTCACTTACAGAGCTACACTCCTGAGAAAACCTGTAATGGATATTCTCTCACTATGGTATTAGATCCTCAATCCAAGCAATGAAAGAAAATAAAATATTCACACAGAAAAGGGAGCGAAATTGGAGCAGGTTGGGGACATTTGAGAGACATATTTCTGTCCTGCCATAACTTCTGGAAACCACTCCTATCTAGATGTAAGGTGCTTCCCTGTACTATTCTACAGTGTTCTTGTGTTTACCTAAGAGTCCAGCATCCATAGACTGCTCCCCATTTGCCCCCACCAACACATTTCTCATCCCTGGGGACATCTTTCCTTCTCCAAATATGTACAAAAGCAGCAGCCCCAAAGCTGGCTGTGGGCTGACTGAGCTCAGGGCTATTCTGGGGCAGACATTTTGCATGCCTGCTAGAGGAGGGTTAATGAGCCAGTCTGCTCATCCATTGCAATTAGAAACAACACCACAACTATTCTGAGGCTATTTCTATGCAGGGAGTTTGAACTGTTCATCAGCCCTCCTCACTCAGAGACCTGTGGGTAATTAAGGCCCTGTTAAATATAGGAGACTTGATGGTTAGCAGCCCCATCTGTGTTGTCACCCTCGGCTGGCACCCAGAAAGAGAGAAGGGGATTTCACTTCAACCCGCAGAACCAGAGCCAAAAGTGCCCTGGCCTTTTAGTCCAACATAGGCTGGAATGCCACATGGGATTTAGGAGTTAGAGTGGATCAGTCCTAGGAAAGCATCCTGGCGTTCATGGACCTAGATCAGCCAAGCCGCAGATCTGACAGCTACCCATTAAACGGATGAGTCGGTCCTCACTAAGGCCATGGAGGGAATACTTGGGTGTCTGCATCTCTTATATTTGAACAAAAACAGCTTAAAGAAAAACAGGGAGAGAAGGGAGTATATTAGGAGGAGGCTGGAACGTGTGGTGATCATAGCAGCCTGTGATTCGGAGCAAAATGGCACCCTTGGGTGATTAGGAAGCATTTTCTGACTTATAACAAAATAGTCTTAAATAAGCAGATCACAATGCTCTGGATTTGACAGCTCATGTAGTACTTAAGCTATCTCCTCATGTTGCCAGAGGGGCTGAGGACTGAGAAGTATCAGCTATGTGTTCTATAGTTTCCTAGTGTCTTTTTTTTTTTTTTTTTTTTTGTCTAGAAATTGGGAGATGGTAGGTCAGATTAGATACCTAGCCAGAGCCTATATGCCAGTTGTCAGGAGTTCCTCTGACTTTTCTCTATGACACATACCTCTTTGTGAGTGTGTTCTCTGAGGCCCACTATTCAATGTGTGAACAAGTCAAACATCACCTGAGAATGTGGCAGAAATGTGGCATGGTCTCAGGCATGGCCGATTGAGTTAGAGACCGCCCTTTAATAATGTCTTCATGTGATCTATAGGAGCATCCACAGTTTAAGGCATGCCATGCAGGAGGCATTTCTGGGTTCCTGGGAGCAGAGAACAGTGTTATTAAGATTAGCCAGTGTGAGGCTGAGGAGAGGTGATGGTGTGCAAATGTGCCAGTGTGAGGCTGCTTGGATTTCATCCCGATGGCCAGAGAAGCTTATCACTCACAGGATAATAGGAGAAAGGAAGGTCTAGGTGTCCATTATGGAAGGGCCTCAGTTGTCTATAACTTCACCTCTGGATCCTATCCTTCACAGGTGCTCTTTGGGTCCTTAGATGAGGTTTGTAGCCAAATACTTTATCTATATTTTGGATTGCACTTTAAAAAAATAAAGTACCAGATCCTCTCCCCTGACTGGCTTAGGAGATTCATTTGTCTTATTGGTTAATATTTTTCTAGGGGGTCATCTTCCACTTACTACAGGTCAGTGACTGATGCTCGATAAGGGGACATGGCTCAGTGTACTCCCAGAGTCATATACCTGGTCCCTTTGAGAAACACTCAAGCTTCTATGCATGCTACTTTCCTTGGTTCTGCCAGACCTCTGTGCAGTGACAGGAACTATTCCTGTCAGGAGTGGATTATTGGTGGAAAATAGTTCCCATTGAGAAAGGAAGGGAAGTTACTCACTTTCTGGGTACTTTGGGGACCTGGGGGTCTTAAAGGTCACTCTTAGGGCTAGGATGAGTGTTGGAGCTCAGACCTCTGGCACCCATCTGTTGAGTCAGGCCCAATTGTTTCATTTCAGAGCAGCCGTGTGGGCTGTATTATTCAAATTCTTTATATTTTACCAAATCACGAGGATAGGCAACCACAGGCACCCTGGTGACCAGCTCTCAGCTGCAAAGTGCCTAGAAGTAGCAGACACTGTATTACTCTGGTGACACCATTCCAAGGGTAACTTCATTGACTGTGAACCTCAAGTGGGGTAGTGTTTATAGCTTTCTGCCCCTCCCCCCCATGCTAGTGAGGGAGGCACAGGCAAACCTAACATAAGTAATGGAAGGATCGCATGGTTAACATTGTGATGCACACAGCAAAGGAAATGCATAGGATGCTATATTCAGTGATTCTTTCAAAACCCAAAGTACCAATTGGTAGCATCTTCCAATTTCCACAGTGTAAATATTTCCAGCCCGACTGGTAGTAAGTCATTAGCTGTTGCTAGCTCAAAAAAATTCTAGAATATTTAGCAATCCAATCTCTTTAGTCACTCTGAGCCAACTCCAGCACTTTACTGGGTCAGCTAGAACAGCTGAACAGACTTATGGCCTCCAGAGTATCCCTGGTGTAGAGACTCTGAACTGAGCTTGCTGTGTAGAGCTTTATAGTTGTCAAGAGAAGGATCAAATGTAGGATTCTTTCCAGGCAAGAGACTAACCCGTTGCAGGATATTTGATCATATGGTGAACTCTGAGATTGTGTTATTTACTGAAAATCCCTGTTTCTAGTTGTGGTGTGGCTCAGCCCTTAGCCCTTTAATCCCCCTGGCTGGAATACAGACACACCCTCAGCACACACCTTTAATCCTAAACAATGAAGGTGAAGTTAGTTTGTAGAAGAAATCACCAATGTTTGAAAGTGATCTCTAATTGAGTGACAGACAAAGTAATGAATCAGAGAAAGATTTGACAGAATAGACTATGCCTGACTCTCACGAGAAGAGAGAGAAAAGAGGCTCCTTAAGAGAGAGCAGTGCAGAGAGAGGAGGCAATTTTAACTGGGACAGTAGTACAGAGACAAATTGTAGAGAGATAATATGCTAGATGTAGATGAAGATATAACAAGCCAGAGAATGAGAAGGAGCCAGATGATTATAACACATTGCCAAAATCAGTTTGAGGCCAGGCAGAGCAATTCAGGAGAAACCCAGAGAAGTAAGATTGCATCAGTCATGATGCAGAGGAGTTTTGAGCCAGAACAGCTGAGTTGAACCAGCCAGACAGAGATCAGAAAGAACTAGGAAAAGGTGAGCTTATTCAGCAGTAAGTGTTAGAGGCTGAAACCATTCTAGACCTAATAAGATTGTATGGAGGTTAGAAGCTTCCAGGACTAGGTCTAGGTTTGACAAAGGCAGTAAGCCTTGGAGATGACAATTGCTTCATTACACTAGCCTGGGCAGACTCTGGGAAGAAAAAGCATGATGCATGATGTGAAGAGAGATCAGTTTGATGGGGCTCTGTGTGCCTCCAGACCAAGGATATACCACTCAGCGCTGTTATCTTCATTTGAGGCTTGGGGAACCTGGGCAGCAGAAGAGTAGAGAAAATCAGCAATCTGCACTCAAGCGCACTACTGCAAAGTAGAAGGCAATAGCTGTAAACCCAGGTCTTTCCCCAAAGTTGGCTGTATATACTTTCTGCTGCTCTTGTTGAAACTGGAAGAGAAGGCAAGAACCAAGCATTCGAGGGATGAGTGAGATTTGGGCTGTACTTTCAGGAATAGCACCAAATTTCTCTCACAAAGCATCTCTCTGGGCAGGCAGTTCCTTACCCATTTGGTTCAGAGGACACCAGGAAATTTGACGAGAGGTGTTGGTACCATCATTGTAATGAACATGCTCAAACATGTGTGCAGATTTGCACATGGGTTCTCGGGGCTCAACAGAACCCTGAAGCTGAATTGTAATCTTTGTGATTCAAAAACTTCAGGGGAAGAGCCTTCATGTTTGCAGCTTCCCATGCTGCTTTGTCTTCCTCCTACTCAGTCATAGACATCTTGTCTCTGGATGAGAGGGAATGGTTCTTACTCCCTATCTGCCATCTTACTAGATGTCTTTCAGCTTCTCTTGTTATTGTCATAACAAGAGATTTTGTCTTTTGCTGGAGTCCAGGAGCCATGTCATTTAAAATACATCTTCCAAGGGTGCTGGACTAGAATGACGAGCTGGTGATTTCCATTAGCCTGATCCCTGATGACTTTGTCCCCTGTGTCTTTGGCCATTATATGAAACTCCATTAACACCTATTTTTAGTGCTCCCCTTGAAGACCCATGCCCTTGGACATCCTTTGTCAAAAATACGTCATTAAAATATTCCTGAGTCTTTCAGCAGTTCCATTTCCAATAAATTTACTTCACTCATACTAAATTATACTCATGAGTAAATTCTAATGTGTGATTTTATGAATAAAATTCTAATGTACTTGCTCTTCTTTCTTTACAGATACTTCTGAATTTAAAGGAAGTATTTATGAAAGTGTTATGAACTTTCTGAAAATAAAAAGCCACTAAATACAGAGCTAACAATCCCGACTGTAATTATTTTGCTTCAGTTCTAATACTGTCCCGCATCTTACTTCCAGTCCTCCCTTCCAGAACAGGAAAGGACAGAATCAAGTTAAAGTCAAGGTTCTGTCTGCTCCCACAGCCTGAGGAACCTTACGGTAGATAGCTATTCCATTCAATCACACAAATACATCGGCCCGTGAAAGCTGACAGAGCTCCTGCGAGCTAACTGTTAAATATTCTGGAATTTTTAAGCTGACAACTGTTTTCGATGAGAGTCACTAATAGGGGAAAGATGCTCTCTTTTTACTGGTTAGTAATAAAATGATGAGCAAATGACCATCAAGGAGCTGATGAGGTAGAGCATGTCCTGTGGAATTACATAGTCTAACACACTGTTTGGGACTCTTTGGGCATCCCCTCAAGAGTGTGATCAGCCTGGCTCTATGTTGGGCCATAACTATATAAATATGAAGTGTTGTTGAATGGATAAATGCTGAAGCATTGGGAAAAATCTCAATCCCATGAGATCTCCAATCAGTCACATCCAGACTAAGGAAAACTATGCATTGCAGAAGATTTTCATATATATTGAACTTTGGTTCATTTATGGATGAGGCCTTGTATTCGTTTCTTTGAGCCTTTGTCTGGTTCTCTTTGTAGATGACAAGTCACTTGAACTTCTGCCCAGTGGCCCGCCCATGAGTCAGAAGTATCTGTGGGGTTGGATGAGTGTCTCACTGAGTTTCAACTTGGAGAAGTGACATTTGTCCGACTCCTAGTTCTGTATTAGTCACTTGCTATATACTTTGCTCATATGAGCTCATTAGCTCACTTCATCCTCCAACAATGTGATGTAGGCAAGTAAGTCTCAGAGAAGAGCAAGATGACTTAGCAAATGATACCTGCCATTCATGGCTTGAGTTTCTATTATTCAAGAGAAACTCATAAGAAAAAAAGCGCGGTATTTAATCTTCCAGCATACTTCCAAGGGCACTTACCCAGAGGCAAAACCCTGCCCATCCCAGGACGAACGTGATAATGAAGAACAGGTCACTGGTTCCAGTTTTCATGCCTCACTTTGAACTTCACATTTATCCACACTTGAGTCAGGAGGAAATAATTATAATTTAATCATTTCTTAAAGTAATCCTCAGTCTGATATGCATGCCTGTGGAGTACTCGGCAGCCTCATGAGCAAAGTTTCAGTCTGAGTTTAGGACCAAACCAAAGTGGGTTGGTTTTTTTGTTTTTTTTTTTTTTCTAAAGAATTCTTTTTAAGCACATCTCCCCATTTACCCCCTTTCAATAATAACAAACGACATCTAAGTTACTGAAAGCACATGGGCCAGATGAAGGGCATGGTGTGGGATGAGTGAGAAACTGAAGAGTCTGAGGCCTAGAGTGTGAACGTAGGAAGCCAACACCAGAGGCTAGAGACTCTTCAGAAGCTGGCTGAGTTTCAGCAAATTTAACTCTTTCAACAACAACAAAAAAAAAGAAAGGTAAGAGGGGGGAAAAGACAGGAGATAAAAGAAAGTAGGGTTCAGAGGGTCGGGTTGGTAAGAGATAATGTCCTTGGGTTGAAGAAGAGAGGAGATGGGCAGATAAGATGGGTTTCCTCCACCACCCATCCTTATCCTTCCACAAGACCTCCCCTTATCCTTTGCTGAATCTATTTTCATTGGGACTGGGAAAGTGATCGGAAGTGAAAGGCTCCGAGGAACTCTACTTGCTGTAAGGCCTGTAGCCCGGATGCTCGTGTTCAGTCCATTTTGTATCACTCATGACTCCCAGGACAATGAAGTGTGGGTTGTGAGTGGTAGATTCTGACTCCCCAAGGACTTCTTCTGGCCTCTGTGCCTTCCCTCTAAGAGGACAGGATGTACTAGGGATTGACATCCATCACCTATCTACTCAGGGAACCTTGATGAACAAATGCAACAGCTCCTATCCTCACTAGGCTAATTCTTTCACATTCTACATGGGAAACAAGATCGTTTTCCAACTCTTTATCCATTGCTATCCATCCCTTTCCCTACATCTCAGCCTCAGTTCTACTCTTCCTTGCCAGTTGTATTGGATCACTTCATCCACTGCTTCTTTTAAAACCCCTACCTTGAAATATGCTTCAAAGCAAACAAACAAACAAAGAAATTAAAGCTTAATTCAACTGTCACACAATGGGTTAATAAAAAAATGAGACCTCCCTATAGAAAACAGATATAAAAGTTCATGCTATGCAAGCACATGGGACAGCCATTCCCCAGTGATGTCAAGTGACCAATCTAAAAGCCAATAACAGACCTACATTTTGGTCCCCAATTGTTTAGGCATCACAAAATATGAACAGACTGGACAGATTCACATGTTTCTTGTCTGTCTGTCTGTCTGTCTGTCTGTCTGTCTTTGGGTACATCCAGGTTTCTCCTTAAAATATAGCAAGCCAAAGGACAAAAGAGGCCCAGGGATTTGTGCACAAATTATGGAGAGTCACATGCCTCTCAGATCAGTAACTTTTAAAAACCTAGTACACTGTTAAAGTATGATTTGGATGAGATAAGAGAGCGAGTCGTGTGGCCCTGAGAACTGCCATACCACCAGAAGCAGGAGGGCAGCAGTCATCAGCAGATGCAGCCTTCCCCTTGTGACCTCTACCCATATCCTCAGGGCTTGCTTTGGGGAGGAAGGAAAAACAGTTCGACTTTAGCCTTGAATTACAACACTATTTGAAGCAATATTTGGAGGAAGCTGATGTCATTGCCTGACTTACTGTCATTCCGACAGCCCTGCCTCCTGTAAACTATTTTTCACACACTGATTTGGTTGTGCAAAGGGGGATACAGTGTATTAAGAATGTTTGCAGATCCTTAGCTATTCTTGCTATTGAGAGGTGGAATCCAATGGCTTTCTCCTTGAATTTGAACTTGAGTTTGTAAATTCTTTAGTAACAGGATTTTGCAGAAGTGATCTGAGACATCTGTGTTTATAGGATTTTAGAAGCCTTGCAACTTTTATCTCAATCACTTGGAAAGTGGCTACCAAGAGAAAGCCCGAGCATCCTCGAGGAGAGGATCCAAGGTATTTAGTGGACAACCCTGGCTGGATTCCCAGTCAGTTGGAGCTGCACTTGCAAGGTCATTCTCCAGTCCCAACAAGCAGCCTCAATTCTGATTCTGAGTTTATGGTTCTAGAGACCCGTCTGTTGAACACACTTGAAACAAATTAGTGAACAAACCCAGTAATTCGAATTCTTTTGCGTCACTAGGTTTTGCTATAGTTTGTTATGAAGCTACAAGTTACTAAGGGAGCAAACACAAGAGCAATACCGATCTCCTCAAGGATTTGTACAGATTAGTGACAGTGACAGGGATTGAGACAAAATGCAAAGATGCCATTCCTTATATGTTCCCCCTTTACTGCAATCATTTGTTCTATGCAAAAAAAGAGATGAATTTTAAAGGACAGTAGGTTTTAAAGATGTCTTTCAGTTGTTGGCTTCTACTACAGATCCTGTGCTAGATGTGGTTTGATTAATGGAGCCACTCAACACGGGTCTTGTAACCCATTAGTACCTATTGGTATCACAAAAGCTTATCTCTCTATGGTTGATGTATACCTGTCTAAAAAGAACAGGAATTAGCAGTTTATAGAGCATGGACCAAATCCAGATGGCTGTATGTAAAATATAAGGTTACTTCTATTCTTCTACATACTGTCTGTGACTGTCATTGTACTCCAACTCTAGAGTAGCCTTGATAGCCAGCTTATATCCTTCGAATCCTAAATTACTTATTAGGATACACAAAATGTTTGTGAAGCACTAGTTAAGGCCATCAGAAGCAATTTGCCTTCAGAATGAATAATATAGTAACCATTACTATCCTACCTTAGGGCCATTTCAACTTGATAGCCCTGTAGCATAATCCAGTACACAGGGATCTTACGTGTCTATCCATCCTCTCAGATAGCATGCATGGGTAATAGCACTCACTGTGCCTGATGATCGCAGTGAAATATCTGATGTAGATATGCTGCTGAGATAACACAGGGATTTGTCAGAGACCATGGGTACCTGAGTCATCTCTTTCTCAATGAGTTTAGCCTGGCTCTCACCTATCTATCTTCTATTTAGTAATGAAAAGGTTGATAAATAAATCCCCAAACACTCAAAAGCCTACCACCAGTGAACATATAGATGTCTAGTGGTTTTAAGAATGTTTGTAGGGGGCTCAGTGGTTAAGAGCACTGACTGCTCTTCCAAGATCCTGAGTTCAATTCCTAGCAATCACATGGTGGCTCACAACCATCTGTAATAGGATTTGATGCTCTCTTCGGGTGTGTCTGAAAACACTTACCGTGTATTCATATAAATAATATAAATACATCTTTTTAAAGTAAGTATGCTAATAGATCTTCTTTATGGACAAAGGAACAAATTTCTACCGTCTAGACTTCCTATCACAGAGAAGGAAACATAAGGGCCCTTTTAAATTTAGGAGAGAGAATCCATTTACTGTGATGAAAGGTTATCATTTTTGAGTAAAATCCAGAACTATGGAGTCTCTACTGTGGCTCAAGGTTGGTGGTACCAAATGTCTCTCTGCAACAGAAATCCTATATGAGCCATTACTCCTTAAGCAAATCACAGAATAGATGTCAGAATGATATTTAGAATTCCGGAGCAACACCACGGCAGGATTTTTGTTTGTTTTGTTGTTTCGTTTTGTTTCAGAAACTCTATCCTTTCTTTAGATAATATTTGGATACTGGAAGCTTGACCTGGGACCATAAAGTTACTGTACAACCCAAACTTCCCATTCTGAGCTAAGTAAGCATTGTTTTGACATGGACAATATCATCTCATTATCAATGGGCATGGATTACACTCTCTCAAGTCCGAGCCAATCAATAAGCATTGACCCACAGACCCATTTTCTGCTCCAATATGTCTTGGACCCTAGATCTCTAGAATCATGCAAAGGTCTTGGTGACTAGTCTGAAAAACAAATTGACTTTGTTTAAAGAAAGCTTTGTATACTAGCTTATCATCCAGAGTGAAAGGCTACATCATTGTATCTCTACTCTGTGGTGATCCAGAAAAATGGATAAAGGGAAGACATTCCAGTAGGCAGAGTTTCTATCATTGCATCCCACTGTTGATTTTTTTTTCTAAACAGAGAAAAAGAACAAACATGAATCTGCATTGCTTTATGTGCAGCAGTTGACAGTTTCAGTAGCTTATTAAGAGGCTTTGAAGAAACATGGCAGAGTAGCTCAAATTGGGAAGTCTTGAAACAAATGAAAGGGATCAGCTTCTCCTGGTGGGGACAGATTGTCGGCTGCTCACCAAGACAGGGCCTTAGGATAGAAGTATTTTAAGACTGGTTAAGTTTATCCATTCTAAGCACCTCTGTCAGCCTCCCTCTCCTACTGATCAATGAGCTCCTGATCAAAGTGGCCATCCTGGTCGACATGGGGTGTGTATATGCAATCAGGCACATGATCCTCTACTCACCCAAGTCTAGCCGGGTTATAGCAACTAATACATGTCCAACCAACTCCACATGAGGCAGCACTAATTTCCTGGACTAGCAAACCACCCTCTGGGGGAATTACTCAGCTATCTGATGACAAAACCACTTCTGTCCTGGAAGGCAAGTTTCTTCTCACTCCATAGAAACTGATTTTTCATATGGGTTTGCCTTTCCTAACCTTGCCAAACCCAGCAATTGGCCACTCACAGAGTTCTTCTTATCTACCACCATGACATTTTATGCTGTGCCTCTAAGGAACATCCTTTGTGGTGAATTCTGTATGGAAACAGGTTCATGTTCATTAGTCCTACCACGTTATCTATCACTCTGAAGCAGTAGAAAGGCAGAAGAGTTCTGACAAGTCTAGTGCTATGCTGGACAAGTAGAAATATGTCACAGGGCTAGAGTAATACCATGTAAGATGCAGTAAAGTCAGAGTCATCAGCCAGTATATGTTGTTGTTTCCCCCTTGTCTGTAAATGGAGTTTAATAAACTCTCTTAGTTATTAATATGGCCTGGCCAGCTCCCCAGTAACTGAGGCAGAGTCCTATGGATTTATTTAATCAGCTCTTGCACAATTACTGGGGGATTACACCTAATCTATTTTTCAAATGCTAGACTGGCGACTTCTCCACCACCTCTCCCCAAGTACTTCCTGGTTGAGTCCTTCTTGAGTTCTGCCCCAGCAGTCTGTCCTGGGGGTGGGGGGTCACTCAGGCACCTGCTCCTGGGCCATGTCATCTAATGGAGATCTTCTGTCCTCTCCATTTTCCTTCTCCTACTCCTTTCCCCTCAGGGATCCTACTGCTACCCCCAGCCCCAGCAAACGGAAACTCTGTCTCTTTCTATTCTCCCCAGTAACTGGCTGTAGCTATTTTTATTGAACCAATAGTTTTAAATTAGGGAGCAAGGTTAACCTAGCATCACTTGATGTACTGTAGGATCAACTCAGGGCCAAGTAAACTAGATCTTGGGTGCCAGTATTTATCATTTGAATACATGGCAGCACCAGAACAACACCCAACACTTATCCAAGGTTCTTAAATGCAGGAAGCAAAGGATAGAAATAGAACAAGCGTCTCCCGCTAATGTCATTAGTGATACACTTACAAAGCTCGTTCTTTCTACCCTTGAGTGTAGTTTAGTTCCTAAGGTAAAGACACTTCTACTGGAAGATACAATATGGATCCATTGTGTTAGAAGTTGACACTGACAGCTACCTTGGCTGCCTTCCACTAAGAATCAAACATAGGCTAGAGACACGGCTCATCTGTTAAAGCATATCCTGCTCTTGTAGTTCCATTCCCAGCACACGTGTAAGCCAGCTCATCACTGCCTGTTACTCCAGCTTCACGGCATCCAACACACTTAGCTTCTCAAGATACATGAACATACATGCGCGCACACACGTGCATGCACACACATGCGCGCACACACACATTAAAAAGGAAATAAACCTTTTCAAAAACAACCAAAAGTATATTTGGCTATACTGACTGACATGGTTGATGCCACAGGTAACCTGGACTGGTACTGGGCTAAGGAAAAGTATATTTGGAATGCTAGAACGTCCCTTAGATTGTTACGCTTTGTAGTTGCCTTTGTTACTATAATATAAATAAATGGAAAATAACCATGCCGGCCCAGTTGTCAAGGTCTGGGCCCTTCAGAAGGCAAAGAACCGTGATGAAGAATGTGCTTGCTGAGGACAAAGGGACAGAATGAACAGTGAGAGAGGGAGGTTCCAAATATGACAATGATGACAAAATCAGCCTACACAGGAAATGCCTTTCCCACAATCCCCTTGCCTGTCTCACGCAGGTTACTAAGTCTGAGAGGAAATTTGCATCAAGTTAGGGGAAAAAAGAGAGAGAGAGAAATAGCAGCTATGCCACTTTAGAGGAGTAACTGGAAGAATTAGAGTGAGCACGTATTTGCCTGGACCCTGTGACTCACCTTGACATAGCAGGAGCCATGATTTCAGCTCCTATGCTCTCCTGGTCTCTCCCTTAACCATCAAGTCATATGATCAGTGCCTTTGGTTTTTGGGGTTTTTTTTTTTTTTGGTTTGTTTGTTTTGTTTTTGTTTTTTCGAGACAGGGTTTCTCTGTATAGCCCTGGCTGTCCTGGAACTCACTCTGTAGACCAGGCTGGCCTCGAACTCAGAAAATCACCTGTCTCTGCCTCCCAAGTGCTGGATTAAAGGCGTGCACCACCACAGCCAGGCTGCTCAGTGCCTTTGTAATTTCATCTTTTCACACCTCTATTTCATGTCCAGCTTTTCTCTCCCATGGCCTTACTGACACAGAGATTTCAGGCCATGTCACACAGAAGCATTACTCCGTCGGGGAGTCTTCAAATGTTTCCAAAGTCTGGTTATTTCACACTATTGATGAAGGTAACCAGAGACTGAAATCAGGGACCACTGACAATATTGCTGTCATCCCTATCACCTCCAAAGGGCAGGTGGGTAAAGTTGGGGCCACTACAGTTTCTGAATACGATATTACTCATCCTTTTGAGTACCAGTGCTTCGATATTTTCTACCATGCCCTGTCCCAGAACATCTTAGATTTGAGGTTAAAAATAATCCCACATGTCTGTATAGTTCGTGTCCAAGAGCCAGGTTTCAAATAAGGTGAAACTTAAGACAGTTTGATCTTTGTTTGGCTTACCAGGCTTACCCCTCAGAAGACCCAGCGAAATCAGCACTGTCTCTCTCCTGGCTCTGTTTCCATGCCTGTCTCTCTGTCAGAGAGTATGATTCAGAGTATGATTTGGATCCTAACTGAACACTAGAACTCTCTTGTTACTCGCCCTTCCCATTCCCTGGTTATTAGCTCTCTGGCTTTTCTGGGTCAACCCTCATTTGCTGCCAACATGTGATCACTGAATCCTAAGGATTTTTTCCTCTATTACTTTGCATACACATTCTTGTCAGCTTCTTTCCTCATGCTCCACCCCACCTACCTTGGTCAGATGTTGCCAGCAGGAGCTCATCTGTGAACTGAACTGTCTACACTCATTGATACTGACTGGAAAAGCACCTGTCAGCTATTGAAATAAATGTGGACGATCTGGAGTTGTTCTGTTCAGTTCAAGGGAATGACGCCTACACTACTTGTCATTAGATATACTATGAATTCAGTCTACTAAATCACAGTATTCTTTCAGCATGGGCCCTGGGAATGACTCATGAGGTGGATGGAGACAATGCTTTCTCAGAAGACCCAATCATTTCCCAACTCTATCCTGAGGGTTGCAGGCAGCGAGTGAGAGGCTCAGAATGTTGGGGAATCTGCTTTGCAGAGCAATGGCTCTGCAGATCCAGTCGGTTCATGAAGTGATTAACATTCCTCATGAAGAAATGAAGGTGAAGTGACTCAGAGCAGATTAGGAGAAAAGACCAGAGTCCTTCTCAGAATTCTTGGTATGCTGGTTGGCAGGATTCCTGTTTGCCTCAAGGCAGACCTTCTCCTAAGCTCATAAACTACCAAACACATAAATCATGTCCATGTAGCTCTTGATTCTTTCCCTTTGTTTGCAGAGGACATGATAAAAAAAAAAAAAGCAAAGAAAAAGAAGAGGAGAGAGAGGGAGATAGAGAATTTTAATACCCTAACAGAACTCCAACATTTAGACTTAGAAAATGACAAGCCTGCCAGGCATTCTAAGGCACTGTATATCAGGAGTAGACTCTCCATCTGCTCTAGTTGACAGAAACAAACACAACAAAACAAACAACTGTTGACAATATAGAAATGCCAGAGATTTACTTTTTTACTACTTCATACTCTATATTAGACTAAGTAATTCCAGCTAGCTCTCAGGTCCTGTTATATTCAATTTCCACTTTTCTAATGAAAGAAAAATTTAAATGACTCTTGGCAGACAAGCTATTTGAATAAAGAAATCAATGTCAAAATATTTCTGGTGTAACATTTGTAAGCAAATGTTCACAAAAATATTTATGCCAAATGTAGTCACTACAAGTCAGACATGCCAGAATTCCTCAGTGATTACTTGCACCAAGCAAACTTTGGGGCACTTGGAATCTTCGGGGTGGCTAAGTCCCTCTAGCTATGCACTCTAATAAAATGTACAAAACCCTAGGATTATATTTCCCTCCCATGCCACTTCCAACTGTTCGTGGGTTGAATATTTGAGAACTGATTTCTATTGACTGGAGAAAACACTGGAAGAGTACATCTTGCAACTCATTCTACAAGGTGAATGTCCCTAAAAAGGATCACATGAGCTAGAGTCAATTGAGGCAGGACTGTGGAAACCATACAAGGCAGATTGTCACTGATAGTGACATGTAGTTACCAGGGAGACAACTGTATTCTAAATCCTCAGTTTGGCTGTGATTTGGTTATCAAGGCTGGTGGAGCTGGGCAGTGGTGGCATATGCCTTTAATCCCAGCACTTGGGAGGCAGAGGCAGGAGGATTTCTGAGTTTGAGGCCAGCCTGGTCTACAGAGGGAGTTCCAGGACAGCCAGGGATACACAGAGAAACCCTGTCTCCAAAAACAAAACAACAACAACAACAACAACAAAAAAGGCTGGTGGAAGCTGTTCCCATACATGAGCCTACTGTGTCACAGGAAGAGGATCCAAGGGAGCAGAAGGGTGTGCCAGTGCTGGCATCCTTAGCCGCCCTGAGCGGTCCCTGCTTTACACTCTCTTCTCCATCTCTTTATAAAGACCTGTGCTCTGTTTCTAATTATGTTATGTGTACAGTTTCAGAGGCAAGAGAGGCATGAGCCTAACCAGAGAAGACAAACAAGTGCAAAGAACGACACATCCCCAAACGAGTTTCATTTATATAATGAAAATAAATTCTTACACCGTCAACAAAAACACACCAAGGATTTTTTTTTTTTTGAGAAAAATATTTTTTAAATAAATTTTTGTCTTTTTTTGTTTTTGTTTTTTTTTACATTCTGATATACATATGTAACAAGGTTTATGGCACTGTAACCAAAATCAAATCCCAAAAGAAAGACAAATACAAGGAGGAGGTGGAAAGAAAGGAAGAAAACAGGAGAAAGGAGGGAGGGAAAGCCACTGGTGTTGTTGAATTCCTTTCTCCAAGCTGACTCCATTCCTCACTCAGCTGCCAGCTCTCCCTCAGCTGCACATTCCAAGCGCCATGTTTTATTGCACACGTGCCAGCGAAGGCACATGGTATGATGGTCAGTTTCTTTCTGATAAACAAACAAACAAACAAAAAGTTCTCTCAGACCCAGAAAAGGGGAAAAGATATCTGGAGCATGGAACACACAAAATCGACACTAGCCTGTCTCCCCAGAGAAGGTGCGAGGTGAGCTAAGACCACCAAGCTTGCTGGCCCTTTTCTTCACCCCAGTGAGCACAACTGGGCATGGTTTGGTGGGGTTTGCTTTCTACATGGTTGTCCAGGCCGGTTCCAGGTCTGGAGTCTTTTCCATTTCCTTTTGGTTCTTTGTAATTGAAGGGTGGGATCTTCGGTCTATGAGCCCGCACAGACTAGTTAATCAAAACTCTACAATAAGCTTACAAGGGAAACTGGGGAGAAACAAGTTTTATAATATTTTTATTTGTTGGCTTAAAAAAAAAAAAAAAAAAAAAGGACCTCTTTAACCTAACTGCAGTACCAGTTTAAGAGAAGTGAGTCTCATTGGCATCCAAAGTTACAGTCTTCTTATACTTATTAAAAATAGAGTCTTTAGACAAGTTTGTTTCCTTTCACAAACACACCTGAAAGAAAGAAAGAAAGAAAGAAAGAAAGAAAGAAAGAAAGACAAGCCAGAATCCACCTTCCTTCCTGTTCATCTCCTAACAGAGCATGGCCCTTTCCACCCTGCCTGCTGTCACACGACTGTCTCCATGCCCATCAGCTTTGGTGTAAGGATCCGGGGCGTCACGCCATTGTTTAGGTCTTCCTCAAATTCCAGCAACTGCCCCATGAAGTTGAGGTTCGGGGAAATAATTGGTCGTTTGCCTTTGACGAATTTGTAAGCGTCAGTCATGGTCATCCGTGTGTGCTTCATCAAGTAGGCGATGACAATGGTGGCGGAGCGGGACACGCCGGCCTGGCAGTGGATGAGAAGGCCCTTCCCACATTGATGAGCTTCCTCTGTGGGACAGAGAGACAGGTGGTAAGAAAGGGAACAGAGGGAGTTTCACTTGAGCCTGAGTCAACAGTGTTTCCTTTGAGGGAAGGGACTCAAATGTTTCCAAAGCTTGATGCACTGATAGATTCTACATGCCCAAGTCATGAGCTGTAGAATTGGCCACAATCAGGAATCAGGAACTGCTGGTTTGCATTTTCTTAAATTATTAAAAATAAAAAAATGGGGCTGGTACACATGCCACAGTGTGCATGGGGAGGGCCCCAGACAACTTGCAGGAGTCATTCCTGTCTTTCCACAATATGAGCCGGTGGGAATTGAACTCAGGTTGTCAGTCTTGGCAGCAAGTCCCTTTTAGTCGATGAGCCATCTCATTGGCCCTTCCCTGTTTTAAGGGAGAGGTGTGTGTGTGTGTGTGTGTGTGTGTGTGTGTGTGTTGTGCATGTGGGCGTGGGCACATGTTTGCATAAGTGTGGATACCTGTTCACATGTATCTGTGGAAGGCCATGTTTGGAATCACGTGTCTACTTGATCATGTTATATGACACAGCATCTCTTGCTGAATCCAGAGCTCATTACTTCTGCTGGTCAGGATAGCCAGCTTGCTCTGGGCTGCCCCATCTCAGTCCCTGGTGCCATGGACTTCCAGGCAAGCTACTACAGCTACGTGGCTCTTCCGTGGATCCTGGTGATCCTAGACCCCATTCTCACACTTGTGCCATGAGTGCTTCACTGTTGAGCCATCTTCCCAGCCCCCTACAGCTCTACATTTAGAGAGAAGATAGAGCAAGGGAGGCATCTGTGGGCACAGCCCATGTCACGGAAAGAGAGAAGGCAGAAGCTATACCTTCAACAGGACACACTCAGGAGAAGCAAGCCACTGAGCTCACCATAAATGTTATCAGACCTTTCTTGACAACCTTGCTCCTTTCCTATTTTCCCTAAATCATACCACTGGCATGAAGGGAAGAACAAGGAAGAAGAGGAGGGGAGAAGAAGTGGAGATTATGCCACATGGGATAAAGGTCTTCTGATTAACAATGTTAATCCCACGTTCCAGGTCTCTCTTTCTGTGACATGTGCTGTGCCCACAGATACCTCCCCTGCTCTATCTTCTCTCTAAATGACTCATAAAAAGTAATGCTACTAGCAATGTATCTTCCACATGCTACACACACACACACACACACACACACACACACACCATTCTTTACCCTACAAATTGTTCTCTGTAGGAGCTAGCATTTAATGTATGACGTTTTACTAAAACTTCATGGAAGGGAAGGGAGAAAGGTCAGCTGGAAAGTCCTAAACTCAGCTTCTCATCAGAGCTGCCAACCGTTGTCAGTGAGGCTTAGAGAGTACTGACCTACTGCATGGCCCTCTGCTGGGGTACTTGACTCCTCACCTCCTCCTACGCTAAATCCTATACGGCAATCTTTTGGAAGGCAGGATTCCCAAGTAGCTCGAAACAGAGAGCACCAGAAAGTGGCATGCTTAATAGTAAAAGCTTTGGATGCCTGTGAGCACTGGACAATATTTTAGTGACACTTCTAGATTAAAACACATCCCCCGGGACGTGTCCCCAAAGGAATGCAGGCCAATGATAAGGTAGAAGAGAAGGGAGTAAAGAGACTTGTCCCTTAGCTTAAATCATCCACACTGGCTGCTTCCCAGTAGACTAAGAAACAAACAGGATGTTATTATCTCTCTCACCAATCTGTAGACAAGCTTGCTTCAAGAGACCCAAGAGCAATGTTTCAGGAAAGTCTCTCTTTGTCAACACTAAATGACCTTCCAAACCAAGACCATCAAACATGGTGGTATGAGAATGAGAGAGGTGCACCATGGGTATGCCCACCTGTCCCACTAACACACTAGCTGACCTTGTGAGTCCTCTGACCCCTAGGACTTCTGTTTGAATAATACAACAGACACTAGCTCGCTAGCTTCTGGAAAGTTGGAAATGTTTTGACTCTGGGGTTAAACTGGCCTTCTTAAACTCTAAATCTGAACATTGCTTAGTTTATACTAAACTCAGGTGAACGTTGTTATGCTGTGGACCTTGCTGTGTGCCTCCTGAAAGGCACACTATAAAATTTCACTTTATCTAATTAGAGGACAAGGAGAACAATGCCGTGCCCACCCACGTGATCCTGAGCTGTTCTGCAGGCTAAATGTTGCTTGTTATTTGTTTTGTTTTTCTTCTAAAAGAGGAGGTAAGCCTGAATAATCCAGAAGGAATGTAAGCACCGTGGCTGTAATCTCTTAAAACAAGCCTATCCCATGCCACTCACTAAATGGAAAACAAATTCCCAACTTCCTCCACCTGAAATTAAGCAGGTGGGGCTCTCCTTTATAACAGCCTCAAGTAGCTAGGAATTTCATCAACCTGGTGACAAGCATTTCTTGCTCAGGACACAAGGCTTGGCTCAGATTTTATGAATAAAGAACCCAGGGCATTTTTGTATCCAGTGTTAGGAACTAATTAACAGGGCATAGTAAACATGGGAAAGTCTTGGCCAGAAGTCAAGAACACTAGGTCCTTTGTTTTTACAGGTATAGGCATGCCATGGCACACATGTGGAGGTCAATGTGGGGCCTTGTCTATTACCTTCTTGAGATGGGATTTCCTGTACTGCTGTGGGTGCCAAGCTAGCTGCCCTGTGAGTGTCTAGGGGTTCTCTGCCTCCTATCTTGTCACAGGAAAGAAGGCATTACAGACGTGTACTCTTGCATCTGACTTTCCATGGGTTCTGGGGGATTCAAACTCAGGTCTTCAGTCTTACACAGCAAA
>JADRCH010000058.1:0-77652 GCA_019843965.1 Rhynchomys soricoides
ATTTTTGTGTGTCCTCTTTAAGGGCTTCCAGTTGTTTACCTGTGTTCTCTTGTATTTCTTTAAGGGAGTTGTTTATTTCCTTCTTAAAATCTTGTATCATCCTCTTGATAAGTGATTTTAAGTCTGAGTCTTCCTATTCTGGTGTGTTGGGGTATCCAGGGCTGGCTGTGGTGGGAGAGCTGGGTTCAGCTGAAGCCAAGTAGTCTTGGTTTCTGTTCCTTGTGTTTTTGCCCTTGCCTTTCGCCATCTGGTTATCTCTGGAGTTAGCTGATCTTTCTCTGTCTGACTGTGGCCTGTCTTTCCTTCAAGCTCAGATGTCAATATTCCTGGGAGACCAGTTCTCTCTTCCAGCTGTTCTTCAGACCCTGCGTCTGGAGTCCTCCTGTTGCTGGCTCCTCAGCCCAAGTGGGCGGATAGCTTTTTCTCTGAGCTATTTGTATATGGAGAGGCCTGTTGGCCCAGGCGGGGTTTTTGGCTGCAGGTGGAAGCAGGCAGGCTCTTACCTCTCGCCTTTTCCTCAGTCCCTGGCTCTGGAGCCCAGTGAAGGAAAAAGGTTTGCACAACAAAAGCTTGTGAACTAGAGAAGTCACTGTTTTGCCTAGACCTCTGAATATAGAATTTAGCATTACAATACAGCAGCAATAGACCAAACCTCAATAGGGGTTTCTTGCTGACTTCAATCTCTAACTAAACAGGCATTATTTTCTCTTCCTCTTCTACAAGTCTCATCCTGGCATCTGCTGAGATTTACAACTGGTCCCCTCAGGTTTTTCTTTAAAATTGAAACAAAAAATTGTCCTGGAGCACCAAAGAAGTACAGAAACAAATAAAGGAAACACCTGGGGGATTGGTGATATACAACTTGAATGTGTGGTGACAATGTTGTCAGAGAGGATTAACCTGAATGTAGGTGCCAAACAGGATAAAATCAAAACCAGAGAAAACCAGCTGAACACCAAGAGAGTGTTCCTCTTTCCTTTGAGCTCCTCCAGGATGTGAACAGTGTGATACTCATACCACCAGGGCTTCCTCACTAGTGAGAGACCAAATCCTCTCTATCTTCAGGCAATAATGATGCCTTCCATCCTTAAGTTCCTCTCTGTGAGATATTTTGTCAAAGTAAGAAGAAAAACTAATGCAATTATTATCCCCTACATTTATCTATCAAAAACGACATGTTTCTTTTGGTCAAATTTCTGCATTTTGTACAGCTCTAAAGCCATTCCTGATACTTTTAAGTTAGTCATTATCTTAAAACTGAGTATCTTAGCTACAGAATTTATTATTTAATATGAAACATATTATGTACTTTCCTCTGTTTTGAGACACAGAAAACTTACATATGAATGACATTTGTAACTGCTCAAAACTTCCTTTCTGTCTAAGCTTGAGATAGTCTAATGTTTTAATAGCAAACATTACTGTTTCCATGTGACTTTGGGATATATAATAAAATTTCAAAGTGTTGTATTTTAATAAAGGAATCAATGATTAATTTATTACTTAGGACATAGACTAATTGATGAAAATTATATGTAGTTATCTGTATGCATGTCCATGCAAAGAGCAGATGTCTGAATAGTCACAAAAATCTTAATGCTGGTTATTGCTGTAATGAGATTTCAAGTAATTTTATTTTCTTCATAATTATAGAATGCCTGATATGAATTATCTATAACCAATCATCTATTATTTTGCATTCAAAGCAAAGATGTTTTCTGAAGGGGGAAAAAGAGATAATTATGAGAAAGCATTCTAAAATATTTACAGTAACTATCTTGATTGATGGGGAAGTGAACAGAATTGCTTGCCATTCTTGTTGTGGCGAGTTGAAGTTGTAATTTGGAAATGTGTTCCATAAAAACATTTCTAACAGCTTACAAACAATACCTAGTGTAAAACTGTAAATGTGGGGATTTCCTGTCTCAGTGTTCAACTCCAAGGTCATCAATGTAAAATACATTTCTCTTAGTGGACATCTTATTCTTTCACATACAGGACTCCATATGTTTTGAAATGTATTTAGTTACATTTACAAATCTTTTGTGTGTATGTGCCTGTGGCTATGTTTGTATATGGGAACATACATGCCACAAAAAAAAAAAAAAAAAAATATGTGTGGATGTCACAAGACAAGTTACTGGAGTTAGTTATCTCCTTCTAATATGAGGATCTCAAGTGTTGGCATTTTGTCTAAGCTCCATCCTACTGTTACCTGGCAACAGCCAGGTGTGCCTGGCTCACTATAAAAGGGGCTGCTTGCCCCCTCCTCATTCTCTTGCTCTCTTCTCCTCTTTCTTTTGCTCCCTTAACCCTCTTCCCCCTCTCTCCCCATTCTCCTCACAAAGCATATCTGTGGCTTCTCTTTTCCTTTTATAAAACACAACATCAGGGATTGAACAGTTCATCATTTTTGACGGCAAGTAAGTCATCTCGCTGTTGAGAATTAATGTTTATTCTAAGAAGTAAAGGTTTGTTTGTTTGCTTGTTTGTTTTAATTTTCTGGACAAGCATAGCACATATGCAGTACTATGTAGGTAGAGGGAAGAGAACCAGGAGTTCAAGGTCACTCACAGTACACAGAAAGTATGAGGCCACCCTGGGCTATTGGCAAGCCTGTCTCAAAGAGAAACAAAGCAAAAATGTCTAGCTACAGTTGACTTAGGGTAGGCATCCTTGTTATTTACCTGGGAGTCCTTAAGAAAATTAAAGGAAAGGAAGTTATTTCAAGTGTGAAATCTGATATATTTTGATGTTTTTCCTTTGTGAACTCCCTACTGTGGTTAACACAATGTGTAAGATCTGATGTATTTTGACTGTGGAATTCATCTTCAAACTCCCTACTGTGGTTAACACAAATGATGTCTCCATCACTACCACCAAGTGTTTCTTTACATTCTAGCAATTTATCTCACAAGGCTTGCTGTTTCTATAGAATGGCCTTTTGTACTTTGAATACACACATACACAATATATAATAATTAAACATCTATGATCATGTTTCATTTTTATGTGAATGTGATTTTTATTTTATATTGTGTTATATCAATGAAATGTTCTCTTTGTTGCTGATTAGGGTTTTTTGTTTTGTTTTGTTTTGTTTTTAACTGATATTCTTTATCCAAAAGTTAACAAACACTTATTTGGAATTCATCACTACTTTAAATGAAGACACTATACACATTCTATAGATTTTCTCATGTGAAGATGCTATTGTTTGTTTGAAGTTAATATCTAACAATTATGACAAGCCTTCTAAACACATGAATTTTCAGCTTTTAATGAAACTATTGGCTTTCATATTCCAACCTCAACTTTCATAAACACATGTGAAATTTAAATTGTCCAATACCATAAGATAGTTGTTCTTTTACAAATCTGTAGAATTTTTTCCATAAAATAATTGTTCAGGCTGAGATGGTTTTATTTGTTCAATTTTACCACATATGTTTTTACAAAAAACAACTTCAATAATACACAGTTTGCTCCAAAAATCTACAAGGAGGGAATAATTTCCAACCATTTTGTAAAACCAGTATTCCTCTGATACCAAAAGAAGACAACTACAGTATGAAAACAGAGATTATAGAACAATTCATCTCATGAGCTTCAACAGGAGTCCTAACAATATGATAGGCAGCCAAACATAAGAGTATGTAAAAAATGTACATTACATTATAGAACATAACCAACAGACACTAACTCCACATACTCAGCATTATTAATCATTCAGAAAGCAATGGTCGTTATCTGTGTTTGCAAAGGCTAAGGAAACAAGCATGTACTGATGAATGCAGGGAAAGAACATGATAAAATACATTCATGACAAGAAATACAAAAAACCCTACAGGAAATAACCTACTGACTCCACACATAGAAAAGCCATAGAAATGTTTGAAGCCACACAAAAGATGAATAGAGAAAAATCAAAGTAATATTACCGCCTCAGAAGACATCTCAGCAGTTCTTAACAAAGAAAAAAGTAGAAACATAAGGTCTAAGGACAACAATCCTGATTATCTACAAAGTAAGTTAAAAATGTATGCTCACTCGAAAGCTATAACTGGATTTTTTTCAGCTATTTTGCAATGTATATGTGGAAGGAAATGATTTTCCATTCAGTATAGGAGTCAATAAGCATTGTAGCACATTCATGTACTGAAATAATCTGAAATAGTGATGAGCCAAAATATGCATTCAGATTATGAAAAAGCTAAATGTACATTTCTATATTCTAAAGCTTGCTTTAAGAAGTTATAATGCGGCTGGAGCACGGGCTGCTTTTCTAGAGGTCCTGAGTTCAATTGCCAGCAACCACATGGCAGTTTACAACTGCCTGCAACTCCACTTTCAGGGAATTTGACATCCTAAAACACCAAAGAACATAAAAATAAATAATTTTTAAAAAAGAAGATACTATGTACGTTAGATTCCAGCTATATGATACTATGAAAGGCAGCACTTTATGAAGAGTAAAAATCAATGATTGCCAGGGACTTGGGGTTTGAGACAAAGAATAAATATCTAGAATTGTAGACTAAAACTGTTCTGTGTAACAGTGTAGTAATAGAGATATGAAAACATGCATTTTAAACACAAGGGATAGTATAAGAAAGAAAAGAATTTATTATAAACTAAAAAATGATTAATAGTAAAGTATCAATACTGAGTCACTAAAATTATCTAATAGATGTAGTGCTCATACCAAATGCTGGTATAAAGACAAAAATTCTACTTATTCATTCATTGTCAGTTAAAAACAAGCAAAATCAGGTTGTAGATGCCTCATAAAACAAAGTGTGATTTTTCAATGCGGTGAATAACCAGACATAACCCACTAGTTTTATTTATAAGTATTTACTCTATAAAAAGTGAATGTTATGCTCATAAAAAAAGATTTATCTGTGGTAGCCCTCATCTAGGATGAGCTCAAATGACCTTCAGTGGATGAATGGTCAAGCAAACTTTTAATTTTCACAGAATTCTCTTTAGCCTTAAAAAGAATGAATGATGAACAAGAAGGCCCAAGAGCAGATGCTTGAATCTCACTGAGAAGGGTAAATAGATTAGACATCAGGGGTAGATGGAAGGAGGGAAGTGGTTGGGGGAGGGAATGACATGGGCACAGGAACAATGAGGTTGGGGAAGGATGAAAGTAGACAGTACTAGGAGACAGAACTGGATTGAGGAGGCATGCTGTGGGATGTGCTAGAAACCAAAGACAATGGAAACTCCAGTATCTACGAGGATGACCCTAGCTAAGACTCCTAGCAATGGGGGAATATGGAAACTGAACTGGTCATCTCCTGTAAGACTTCTAATGGAGGCACTGGGACACCATCCCAGCAACAAAATCTTAGCCCCCAAATTGTTCTGCCTACAAGATATGCAGAGATAAAAATGGTGCAGATTTTGAGGGAAAGGCCAACCCATGGTCCAGCTTGAGACCCATGCCATGAGAGGGAGCCCACCCCTGACACTATGAACAATATTCTGATATACTTGACAGGAGAAGCCTAATATAACTGTCATCACAAAGGTTTCATCCTGCAGCTAATGGAAACTGATGCAGACAAACATTAAGTGGAGTTCGGGGAATCTTTTGGAAGATGGGACAGAAGGATTAAAGGAGCCAGAGGGGTTAAGGTCACCATAGAATATCTGCAGAATCAACTAACCTGGGCCCATAGTGTCTAACTGAGACTTAACTAAAGAACATGAGTGGGACAGAGTTAGGCCCTCTGCACTTATGTAACAGTCATACAGCTGGATCTTCATGTTGGACTCCTAAAGTGGGAGCAGGGGCTGTCTCTGATTGCATTGCCTGCCTTTGGATCCCTTTCCCCTTGTCTAGATTCAGTAGCTGGCCTAATCTTCTGCAACTTAATATACCAAGACTGGTTGGAATCTACTTTTCTGAGGAGAAAGGGAGGAGGGTGAAATGGCAGGTGGAGGGGCAGGAAGGAGAGCAGGAAGGGGAAGTTGTGATTGGGATGTAAAGTAAATAAATTAATAAAACACATGCATACACGCACAAAGTAAACTATTTATACATATATCCACTTGGATACTGAGTTAATAATGTTTAATATAAATGCCATTTTCAAAAAATTATATGCTGCCTACTTCTATTTGTTTTTTTTTTTTTTTAAATGTTTGTTATGAGAAGACAGTCTTCCCCCTGGAAGAGCACACAAACTGGTTATCCAATAACAAATGATAAGCGCTGATAACATATGTATATGTAACACTGCACAAACTGAGTAAGTTACACACACACACACACACACACACATGCACATACATACACTCACTCATATACTAAATGTATGTAACAACAATTCATCAATAAATGGGCTATCAATTTGAAAGACTGGTAAGGAGGCGAATAAGAGAGGCCTTGGGAGGAAGGAGTTGGGAACTGATATAACTATGCTATAATCTCAGAAAGTAATACAAGAAATAATTTTAAACATGCTTTTATTTACCTGGCTCACAACTTTATACAATGTGACTATTCAATACATGTTTAAAGTATGTAATGCTTAATTTATCCATTATTTTGAACAATCATCAACTAATTAAGTTAGAATCATTTAAAAGCATTCTTTCTGTCATTTATGTAGAAGAACATAAATTAGTAAGAACCACTGTTGCCCTATCCTGCTATATCCACATTAGAGGTCACATTAGCTAGGCAATTGAACCCCTATTCCTGTCAACCTCCAATCCTCTATTTCTTCCTCTGACTGTCTCCAACTTTTCATTACTGTCATTCACTGTCTTCTATTCGATCAATATCTAGTCTTTTTGTATATGATTTACTGCACTTGAAACACCCTCCAAATCTATGAAAGCTATTGTAAGTGATATGACTTCATTGTTTTTCTTTCACTCACGTATAATAGTTTTGGGATGCTGGAAGATTAAAAATGCAAGAAGATTGTTTCCAGGGATTAAATGAAGTTGAAGAAGGATAGCAGTTATCAAAGGGTGACAACAAGCACCATTCATAACTGTGGGGTTTTCTTTCTCTTTGTGTTTTCTTTCTCTATTTGTTTTTGTTATTGCATGTTGACTCTAGTAGTCAACATAGGTACATAGGTGATAAGTTGTCTAAATTTTATACTATATAACTATTCGAATGCAGTGTGGACTAAGTATGGTAACAAGCATCATTATGCCATTATAATTTTCAGAAGAAATGTGGTAAATATTTGAAGGTCAATTATATATTTACATTTCTTCTATATGTTGACATTTTAAAATCCATACACATTTTATATTTTAATATTCTAACATTCTTTCAAAAGCAGGGGAGGAGAGGCCCTTGGGCCTGAAGGTCTTAGATGCCCCAGTATAGGGGAATGCCAAGGAGGGAAGACAGGAGTGGATGGGTGTGTGGGTATGGGAATACCCCCATAGAGGCAGGGGAGGGGGGAATGGATATGGGGGTTCCAAAGGGGTGATCTGGAAAGGGGGAAACATTTGAAATGTAAATAAAATATCAAAAGAAAAAAAAGCCAACATCTGGATGAATTGATGGTTAAATCAACTTATGATTTACCTTAACAATTAGTGACATGTTTAATTTGTTATTGGAGTGTATGTTTGTGTATGCTTGTGTGTGTGTGTGTGTGTGTGTGTGTGTGTATGTGTGTGTAATTGTGAGTATGCCATGGTGTTCTGTCCTTAGAACCTTACCTCATGGTGTGACTGAGGTTCATAGAAGGGCTGTAACCTGAATGAATACTCAAAGATCCATAGAAAGAAGGTTCAAATCCATTACTTTCTTATTTTATTCCCATTGTATGCAGCTAATAATAGGTGAATAATTTATTAGTTATTTATTGACCTTATGTAACTTTGTTCTCACATTATAAGGTTTTCCAAAGTCACTTAATCTTTGCTAAACTTTTCAAAACAGTAGACAGGCTTACTGACTTTTAAATTTATATATAATATTAATATTGCTATATTTGTTCTTCAGGCATGGCAAATGCTTGGTAATTTCAGAAAAGGTGCTATTTGGTACTTGTTTGTGAGGGGAAGTAAAATGTCTGTGTCAGTTTCTATGGAGGTGGATTAAATAGCACAAATTAAAGCTACATCTGCCTTAATTACTTGATATACACCAAGCAAAGACGAAATAAGACTTAGTTGTCAACTTGACTATGTCTGGAATTAACTAAAAATCAAAAAGAGCTAAAGACATTTGTAAATGTTAAAGCTCTGAAGAAAAATGTATCCCAGCAGTTGGAAACCAAGGAATACCACAGAATCACACCACACAATACATTTCATACAACAGATATAGTGGAAAAGACACAGGAGAGTACCTGCCTCTTCTCAGGCCAGAAGCAGCAGGAAAGTGAGCAGGATGCATGGTTGTATAGGGTTTCTTTGGAACAGAGTTTTCCAGGATAAAGATTTCCTGGGTAGAGATTGATGAAATTTCAAGTCCTGAGCTTATGTGGGATAAGCACCTGGATTGGTGGATTTTTGAGCTCAGGGATTGTTGGCTTTTCAAACCTAGAAGTGAGCTCTATCTTTTCCTTTTCCCTTTTCTATTTTTTTTTTTTTTACTGGATATTTTATTTATTTACATTTCAAATGTTATCTACTTTTCTAGTTTTCCCCCCGAAATCCCCTATCCCAGCCTCACTCTACCTGCTTCTATGAGGGTGCTCACCAACCACCTATCCACCCGCTCCTGTCTTCCCACCCTGGCATTCCCCTACACTGGGGCATCAAACCTTCACAGAACCTAAGGGCTCTCCTCCTACCTGTTTCACTACAACACCTGGGAGAGGTTTTGTCTTAGTTCACTTGAAGTGGGATGATCCACTTCTGATTGGGATCTTTGGGATAACAAGACATATCTTTAATCAGGATCTTTTGAGGTATGAAGATGCAACTTTAATCTGAGCCACATCATCTGCTGATGTCTTAAATAAAGGATATGAAAGATAGAAGTTCTTTCATTTTGTTTGATTTGATTCACACTAGCAAGTCCATTCACAACCTAATTCTTCAGGATTCTGGAGTAAACTGAAGACCAGCTGAGACATCCAGCCTCATAGATTGAACCGCTACTGGATTCTTGGACATTCTGTTGCTTCTGTTATTTTAAGAACTAAGACTAATATGTATATGTCATGGGTAAAAAAGAAATTGGTGTCATTTTAAACATACATTCACATTGGGGACAAGTGAAAGACACTTACTCTAAATACTACAGTTTCATTTTCAGACTCCATTTAATCATAAGAAGAAATTAAAGTCAAGGTCTCAAGTCCTAGGGGAGCTGGGAACTTCTGTATAGCTGAACAGCTTCTGATGTAAACAATTGTCTGAGTACAGATATCTTAGGAATAAGTTGTAAGCAGACAGTTGTCTGAGTCCAACCATCTCAAGGACAACTTCTCTGTCTTGCTGACAAGGTCAAACAAGGTCATGTTCTCAGGCCTTGAAAGGCACATCTATACAACTTCAAATGTTTTCTTGTCTGTTAAATGGTAAAGAATAAAGAAATTACTGTTATCTAACCTAAGATATGTAAGTTGTAAAAATATATAATCAATTTGCTGTTATCCCCTAATTAACTATATGCAGCTGACACTGTCCTTTGTCCCCTTATCACTTTGAGCTCCAGACCTAATGTCTAGGAGAATGAATTAAGAACCTTGAAACCAGAAACCCAGTCTCCAATGTGTACTCCCTTGTTTAACCCATCATGTCAAAATACAATTGGATAACACTGCAGCTTACCTTAGCTCCCTACAATCTTTCTGTTCCCATCCTTTCAAAATGTTGTACAGCCTCCCTTGAGGGATGAGGTTCAGATCCAGAACTAGCTGCCTACCTGAGTGGTCAGAAAATAAAGCTTTCATTTTTAAACTTCTGTATCTGAAGTGAGTTTTCTTAGCTTCCACCCCAAACCCAACATATGGTGCATTTGATATTGGAAATATGTCTGTTTTCTGCTCATCTATGATAAAGTAAAGGAATCTATAATTCAAAACAGAAGAAAACACTGTTTTACCAATATTTAAACAGGAGAAAAAAATTCACAGGTGAATTGGGATAGTAGAAAATTCTAAGTACGTAACAGTAAGTTGCATAAAAGCAATGGATTTCTTCTGAATTATAAGACTGAAGTTTATGGCCAAGCCAAAAAACTCAAAATTAATCCTTATTTCTATATTAATATTCAGAGAGAGAAAAGTGAGGCTTTATAAGAAGGTAAAGTAGCACCAAAGTAAAGAAAAGAACACACTTATAAAACCCCAAAGCAGAGTATCCAAATTCATGTGTGACAAAATGTTCTCTGGGAAGATACAGAACACATGTCTACTTATCCCATACTGGAAACCCATAGCAGTCCCAAGTAAAGACTAAAAGAAAAGTATTAGTTCAGGACCCACAAGACCAAGTTCTTGGCACAAAGGAAATGTAGTTGCATCAGAGGGACTTAGGGTAGAGAAGAAGAGACAAAGACAAGCGGTAGAGAATGAGTGAGAAAGGGAAATAGTAGTTTATTTTTTTTTTTTTGTTTTTGTTTTTGTTTTATTTTTGCTGTTGTTGTTTTTGTTTTTACCCTAAGAATTGGTTTATTATCCAGAAAAGAAGCTCCAACACCTGGTTTAATAATTATTCACCATTTTACCTGTTTTAAGTTTTTCATCCAGAGAATAAGCATACCTTGGATTTCCTTTGCTGCTTTTGTGTGTGTGTGTGTGTGTGTGTGTGTGTGTGTGTATTGTTTTTGCATATATGTATTTCTTATTTTTTTAATATTTTATTTATTTACATTTCAAATGTTATCCTCGTTCCTGGTTTTCCCTCTGGAAATTCCCTATCCCATCCTCCGTTCCCCTGCTTCTATGAGGGTGCTCACAGACCCACCCACCTAAACCTGCAACCCACCCTGGAATTCCCCTACTCTGGAGCATCCAGCCTTCCCAGGACCAAGGGCTTCTCTTCCCATTGATGTCCTACAAGGCTATCCTCTACTACATATGTGTCTAAAGCCATGGATCCCTCCATGTGTACTATTTGGTTAGTGGTTTAGTCCCTGAAAGCTCTGGAGGGTCTGGTTGGTTAATATTGTCTTATGGGTTGCAAACCCATTCAGCTCCTTCAGTCTTTCCTCTAACTCCTCCATTGGCGACCCCATGGTCCGTCTAATGGTTGGCTGTTAGCATCTAACTCTGTATTTGCCATGCTATGGCAGAGCCTCTCAGAAGACAGCTATATCAGGCTAATGTCTGCAAGTACTTCTTGACATCTAAAATAGTGTTTGGGATTGATGTCTGTATGTGGGATGTATCCACAGGTGAAGCAGTCTCTGGATGGCCCTTCCTTCATTTTCTGCTCCAAGATTTGTCTCCATATTTCCTCCCTTGAGTATTTTGTTCTTCCTTCTAAGGAGGACTGAAGTATCCACACTTCAGTTTTCCTTCATGTGATCTCTGAATTGTGTCTTGTGTATTCTGAACTTTTGGGCTAATATCCACTTATCAGTGAGTGTATACCATGTATGTTCTTTTGGGACAGAGTTATCTCACTCAGGATGATATTTTCTAATTCCATCCATTTGCCTAAAACTTTCATGAATTCATTGTTTTTAATAGCTGAGTAGTAGTCCATTGTGTAAATGTACCACATTTTCTATATCCATACCTCTGTTGATGGACATCTGGATTCTTTCCAGCTTGATCCTTTCTTTAAATGATTCTCAGCACTTTTGATGTCCTAGTTGAGAATTCTGTTTAGATCTGTATCTCATTTTTAAATTGAGTTATTTCTTTTCTTGGTATTTAGCTATTCCTTTTTTTTGAAAGAGTTTTTTTTTTTTAATTTCTGATATTTTTTTTACATTTCAGATGTTTTCCCCTTTTCATGTCTTCCTTTTGGAAACCCCATATCCCTTCCCCCCTCCCCCTGCCTCTATGAGGTTATTCCCCCACCAACCCACCCACTCCCATCTACCTTTCCTGGCATTCCCCTATACTGGGGCATCTAACATTCTCAGATCCAAGGGCCTCTCCTCCCACTGATATCCAACAAGACTCTCCTCTGCCACATATGTGGCCAGCACCATGGGTCCCTCCATATGCATTCTTTGGTTGGTGGTCCAGTCTCTGGGAGCACCAGGGGGCCTGACCAGTTGACACTGTTGCTCCCTCCCCATGGTGCTGCAAACTCCCTCAGCTCCTTCAGTCCCTTTTCCAACTCTTCCATCTGGGACCTCACACTCAGGCCAACAATTGCTGTGAATTGAATCATGGGTGCTCTAAACTTTTGGGCTAATATCTGCTTATAAGTAAGTACATACAGTGTTTGTTCTTTTGTGACTGAATTACCTCTCTCAGGATAATATTTTTAACTTCTATCCATTAGCCTGCAAATTTCATGAGGGCATAGTTTTTAATAGCTGAGTAGTATTCCATTGTGTAAATGTACCACATTTTCTATATCCATTCCTCTGTTGAAGGACATCTGGGTTGTTTCCAGCTTCTGGCTATTTATTATAAATATGGCTGCTATGAACATAGTGAAGCATGTGACTTTATTATATGTTGGAGCATCTTCTTTCTGGGTATATGCCCAGGAGTGGTATAGCTGAGTCCTCAGCTAGTATTATTTCCAATTTTCTGATGACACACCAAACTGATTTGCACAGTTTGTTCTAGTAGCTTGCAATCCCACCAGCAATGGACAAATGTTCCTCTTTCTCCTTATCCTCACCAGCATCTGCTGTCACCTGAATTTTTGATCTTAGACATTCTGACTGGTGTGAGGTGGAATCTCAGGGTTATTTTGATTTGCATTTCCCTGATGACTAAGGATGTTGAACATATCTTTAGGTGTTTCTCAGCCCTTCATCTTTCCTCAGTTGAGAATTCTCTGTTTATCTCTGTTCCCCATATTTTGATAGGGTTATTTGGTTCTCTGGAGTCTAAGTTCTTCAGTTCTTTATATATTGGGTATTAGCCCTCTATTGGACGTAGGATTGGTAAAGATCTTTTCCCAATCTGTTGGTTGCCATTTTTCCTGACAGCATTCTTTGCCTTACAGAAGCTTTGCAATTTTATGAGGTCCCATTTGTCAATTCTTGATCTTAGAGCATAAGCCATTGGTGTTCTGTTCAGGAACTTTTCCCCTGTGCCCATGTGTTTGAGGGGTTTCCCCACGTTATCTTCCTTTAGATTCAGAGTATCTGGTTTTATGTGGAGGTCCTTGATCCACATGGATTTGAGCTTTGTACAGGGAGATAGGAATGGATCAATTTGCATTCTTCTACATGTTGAGCGCCAGTTGAACCAGCAACATTTGTTGAAAATGCTGTCTATTATTCCACTGGATGGTTTTAGCTCCTTTGTCAAAGATCAAGTGACCATAGGTGTGTGGGTTCATTTCTGGGTCTTCAATTCTATTCCACTGTTCTACCTGCCTGTCATTGTACCAATACCATGCTGTTTTTATCACTTCTGCTCTGTAGTACAGCTTGAGGTCAAGGATGCTGATTCCCCCAGAAGTTCTTTTACTGTTGAGAAAAGTTTTTGCTATCCTGGGTTTTTTGTTATTCCAAATGAATTTGAGTATTGCTCCTTCTAAGTCCATGAAGAACTGAGTTGGGATTTTGATGGGGATTGCATTGAATCTGTAGATTGCTTCCGGCAAGAAGGCCATTTTTACTATATTAATCCTGCCAATCCATGGGCATGGGACATCTTTCCATCTTCTGAGGTCTTCTTTGATTTCTTTCTTCAGAGACTTGAAGTTCTTGTCATACAGATCTTTCACTTGTTTGGTTAGAGTAACACCAAGATACTTTATCTTGTTTGTGACAGTTGTGAAGTGTGTGATTTCCCTAATTTCTTTCTCAGCCTGATTATCCTTTGAGTATATGAAGGCCACTTTGCTGAAGTTGTTTATCAGCTGTAGCAGTTCTCTGGTGGAGTTTTTCAGGTCACTTACGTATATGATCATATCATCTGCAAAGAGTGATATTTTGATTTCTTCCTTTCCAATTTGTATCCTTTTGACATCCTTTTGTTGTCTGATTGCTTTAGCTAGAACTTCAATTACTACATTGAATAGATAGGGAGAGAGAGAGGGCAGCCTTGTCTAGTCCCTGATTTTAGTGAGATTGCTTGAAGTTTCTTTCCATTTAGTTTGATTTTGGCTACTGGTTTGATATTGGTATTGGTTACTATGTTAATGTATGGGCTTTGAATTTTTGATCTTTCCAAGGCTTTTATCATGAAGGGATGTTGATTTTTGTAAAATACTTTTTCAGCATCTAATGAATGACCATGTGGTTTTTTTCTTTGAGTTTGTTTATGTAGCAGATTACATTGAAAAATTTCTGTGTACTGAACCATCCGTGCATCCCTGGGAAAAAGCCTACTTGATTGTGGTGAATGAACATTTTGATGAGTTCTTGGATTAGGTTTGTGATAATTTTACTGAATATTTTGCATCGATATTCATAAGGGAAATTGATCTGAAATTTTCTTTCTTTGTTGGGTCGTTGTGAGGTTTTGGTATCAGTGTGACTGTGGCCTCACAGAATGAATTAGGTAGTGTTCCTTCTGTTTCTATTTTGTGTAATAGTATGAAGAGTATTGGTATTAGGTCTTCTTTGAAGGTCCAATAGAATTCTGCGTTGAACCCATCTTGTCCTGGACTCTTTTGGGTTGGGAGACTTTTAATGACTGCTACTATTTCTTTAGTGGTTATGGGAATGCTTAGATAGTTTATCTGATCCTGACTGAACTTTCGTATTTGGTATCTGTCTAGAAAATTGTCCATTTCATACAGATTTTCTAATTTTGTTGAGTATATGCTTTTATAGTAGGATCTGATGAGTTTTGAATTTACTCAGAATCTGTTGTTATATCTTCCTTTTCATTTCTGATTTTGTTAATTTGGATACTGTCTCTGTGCCCTCTGGTTAGTCTGGCTAAGGGTTAGTCTATCCTGTTGATTTTCTCAAAGAATCACCTCTGGGGTTTGTTGATTCTTTGAATAGTTCTTTTTTTTTGTACTTGGTTGATTTCAGCCCTGAGTTTGATTATTTCTTGCCTTCTATTCCTATTGGGTGAATTAGCTCCTTTTGTTCTAGAGCTTTCAGGTAAGCTGCTAGTGTATGCTCCCTCCAGTTTCTTTTTTAAGGCATTCAAAGCTATGAGTTTTCCTCTTAACCCTGCTTTCACTGTGTCCCATAAGTTTGGGTATGTTGTACTTTCATTTTCATTAAATTCAAGGAATTCTTTAATTTCTTTCTTTATTTCTTCCTTGACCAAGTTACCCTTGAGTAGAGCATTGTTCAGCTTCCATGTGTATGTGGGCTTTCTGCTGTTTTGTTGCCATTGTAGACAAGCCTTAACCCATAGTGATCTGATAGGGGGCATAGGGTTATTTCAATCTTTTTATTTCTGTTGAGATTTGTTTTGTGACCAATTACATGATCAATATTGAAGAAAGTGCCATGAAGTGCTGAGAAGAAAGTATATTCTTTTGATTTAGGATAAAATGTCCTATAGATTTCTGTTAAATCCATTTGGTCCATAACTTTTGCTAGTTTCACTGTGTCTCTGTTTAGTTTGTGTTTCCAAGATCTGACTATTAATGATAGTGTGGTGTTGAAGTCTCCCACTATTATTATGTGGGGTGCAATGTGTGCTTTGAGCTTTAGTAAAGTTTTTTTTTATGAATGTGGGTGCCGTTGTATTAGGGGCATATATGTTCAGAATTGAGAGTTCTTCTTGGTAGATTTTTCCTTTGATGAGTATGAAGTGTCCTTCCTTATCTATTTGATGATTTTGGTTGAAAGTTGATTTTATCTGATACTAGAATGGCTACTCCAGCCTGTTTCTTTTGGGCCATTTGCCTGGAAAATTGTTTTCCAGCTCGTTACTCTGAGGTAGTGTTTGTCTTTAACACTGAGATGCCTTTCCTTTATGCAGCAAAATGCTGGGTCCTGTTTCTGTATCGAGTCAGTTAGTCTATATATTTTTATTGGGAAATTGAGTCCATTGATGTTAAGAGATATTAAGGAATAATGATTGTTGCTTCCTGTTATTTTGGATGTTATTTTTAAGTTAGTGTGGCTATCTTCTTTTGGGTTGTTGAAAGATTACTTTCTCGCTTTTTCTAGGGTGTAATTTCCATCCTCGTGTTGATGTTTTCTATCTATTATCCTTTGTATGGCTGGGTTATTGGAAACATACTATGTTAATTTCGTTTTGTCATGAAATATCTTGGTTTCACCATCTATGGTAATTGAGAGTTTTGCTGGGTATACCAGCCTGAGCTGCCACTTGTGTTGTCTTGAGATCTATATGAGATCTGTCCAGGATCTTCTAGCTTTCATACTCTCTGGTGAGAAGTCTGGTGTAATTCTGATAGGTCTGCCTTTATATGTTACTTGACATTTTTCCCTTACTGCTTTTAATATCCTTTCCTTGTTTTATCCATTTGGTGTTTTGACTATTATGTGATGGGAGGGGTTTCTTTTCTGGTCTAATCTATTTGGAGTTCTATAGGCTTTTTGAATGTTTATGTTCATCTCTTTCTTTAGGTTAGGGAAAGTTTCGTCTATAATTTCTTTGAAGATATTTACTGGCCCTTTAAGTTGGGAATCTTCACTCTCTTCTATACCCTTTATCCTTAGGGTTGGTCTTCTCATTTTGTGCTGGATTTTCTGGATATTTTGGGTTAGGCGCTTTTTGCATTTTACATTTTCTTTGACTACTGTGTCAATGTTTTCTATGGTATCTTCTGTACCTGAGATTCTGTCTTCTATCTCCTGTATTCTGTTGATGATGCTTGCATCTACAACTTCTGATCTCTTTCCTAGGATTTCTCTCTGCAGGGTTGTCTCCCTTTGTGATTTCTTTATTGTTTCTATTTCCATTTTTAGATCCTGGATGTTTTTGTTCATTTCTTTTGCCTGTTTGATTTTGTTCTCTTTTATTTCCTCTTTAAGAGTTTCTAGCTGTTTACCAGTGTTCTCTAGAAATTTAAACGGAAGTGGTGGTATTCCTGTGTTCGAAGTTGTGTTGGCACTCCTGGGAGACTAGCTCTCTTCTGGCACTGAGTATGTCGCCCTGTATTTAGCTATTTCTTGATAGCTTGACAGATATTCTTGAATATATATAGTCAATAGGACAAATCAACAACCTATAGATTGGGAAACACTCTACAATAAATATATTGCCTTACAGAAGACTTACAATTTAATGATATCACATTTCTTAATTGTTGACATCAGTACCTGAACTGATGGTGTTCTTCTAAGAAAGCCTGTTCCTGTGCTATAGATTTCAAGGCTATTTCCCACTCTCTCTTCTATAAGATTTAGTGATTTT
The DNA here is from genome assembly GCA_019843965.1 of Rhynchomys soricoides. Lineage (NCBI taxonomy): Eukaryota > Metazoa > Chordata > Mammalia > Rodentia > Muridae > Rhynchomys > Rhynchomys soricoides. The sequence goes on from JADRCH010000058.1 coordinate 17,385, forward strand.
TGTTTAATAATGAGGTTTTTGATCTATTTGGAGGCTTTTTATGTGATGTAATAAGTTTAGATTTGTTTGCATTTTTCTACATGGAGCCTTTCAGTTTGATCAGCACCATTTGCTGTGAAGATACTCTTTTATCGCTAGTGACTAATTTTGGATTCTTTCTAAAATATTAGGTGCCCATAAGAAAGTGGGTATTTCATCTCCCAGGTCTCTGGTACATGCTAGAGGGTACCCCAAATTCTACATCCTGAGATTGCTTGTTTCTACTCTTTTTGCTGGCCCCCAGGTCCTCAGTCCTGTTTCCCCCACCCAATACTTGATCATGTTCCCCTATTCTCTTCTCTATTCCCATTACTAAGGCTATGGTGTGCTCATAAAAAGGGGCCTGTTATGACACATCTCAAAAGACCCAACAGGCAGCTTGAAAAATCAAATGCAGATATTTACACCCAACCAATAAACAGAAGCTTATGACCCCTGCGGATTAGGTAAAAGCTGCAAAAAGCTAAGGATGAGGGTGATCCTGGAGGAGAACCATCAGTCTCAACTAATCTGGACCCCTTAGACCCCTCAGACACTGGGCCAGCAACCAGGCAGCATACACTAACTGATATGATGCCTCCAACACATATACAGCTGAAGATTGCTGGATTTGGACTCAGTCAGAGAAGTTGCACCTAACCCTCAAGAGACTGGAGGCCTCAAGGAGTGTGGAGTTCTGGTAGGGTGGGGGTTAGAGTGGGGAAATCCTCCTGGAGATGGGAGGAGGAAGTTTGGAGTGGAGAACAATCAGAGGGTAGACCAGGAGAGGGATAAAATCTGGACTGTAAATAAAAGATTTTAAAAAATGAGTGTGGGTATTGAGGTCTTCAGTTCAATTCTATTAATTGACATATCTGGTTTTGTACCAATACCATGCTCTATTTTTATTACTATACCTGTATAATACAACTTAAAATCCTGAATTGCAATACCTCCAATAGTTCTTAACTTATCTGACCATCATGGGTTAAAGTTGGAAAACAACAAAAACAGTAACAGCTGAAAGCTCATCATGGAAATCATGGAAACTGAACAACTTACTACTGAATGAAAAATGGCCCAAATGAAAGAGAGAAAAAAAACAGAACAAAACAATACAAGACAAGAAAACTCAAAAGAATTGAAAGCCTATCTAGAATTAAATGAAAATGAATACCCATATTATGGGACATGATAAAGTGATTTTAGAGTCAAACCTAGGGGGCTGGAAAGATAACTCAGCAGTTAAGAACACTGTTTACTCTTTTAGAGATCCTGAGTTCAATTCCCAGTAATCACATGGTGGCTCACAACCATCTATAATGGGATCTGATGCTCATTCCTGGTGTTTCAGAAGACAGTTACAGTGTACTCATACATTAAATAAATAAATAAATAAATAAATAAATAAATATCTTTTTTTTTTAAAAAGTCAAACCTATACCACTAACTGTTCACATTAAAAAAATTGGCAAGCTCTCATACTAGTGATTTAACAGCATATATTAAAGCTGAAGAAGTAGAAGTAAAAGAAGAAGGAGGAGGAAGAGGAGGAGGAGGAGGAGGAGGAGGAGGAGGAGGAGAAGAAGAAGAAGAAGAAGAAGAAGAAGAAGAAGAAGGAGAAGAGTGACACCTAAAAAACTTAGACGTAAGAAATTATTACACTTAGGTCTGAAATCAATAAAAACATACAGCAGACAAACAATTTCAGCAAAGTAGCTGAATGTAAGATTAACTCACAAAAATCAGTAGCCCTTATATACACAAATGAAAAATCAAACTGAGAAAGAAATCATGAAGACAACACATTTCAAAATAGCCTCAAATGTTATAAAATATAAAAAGGCTCCAATCAAACAAGTAAAAGACTTCTATGATCAAACTTTAAGACATTAGAAAAAAGAAATTGAAGAAAATATTAGAAGATAAAAAGATTCCCGTGATCATATACCAGTAAAGTTAACATTGTAAAAATGGTCAGCCCCCCCAAAAGCAGTCTAGAGATTCAATGCACCCCTCATCAAAATGCAAACACAATTCTCTACTGATAATAAAAGGACAATAGAAACTGGAGTACACGTGCACTCACATGCTACACACACACACACACACACATACACACACACACAGAGATGTCAAATCAAAACAACAAATTTTGAGTAATAAAGAACTGCTTGAAATATATTCATTTGTCCTTTTTCACATGTTAAAATAAAGTTATTGAGACCAGGAATATTTTGCTTTTTATGAAGGAATATAGCTCCAAAGTAAAAACTATAATATGAATAATCCCATGTTTCCTTCAGGGAAAAATTCTGTTGCAGGATATTTGATCACACTGTGAAACCTAAGATTGTGCTATTTACTGAAAAAAATCTATTTTTAGTTGTGGTGTGGCTCAACTTTTACAGGTACCTTTAATTTCTCCAGCTGGCATACAGACCTGCCCTTAGTTCACAACTTTAATTTCAAACAATGAAGGTAAAGTTAGTTTGTATAAGGAAGTAACTATGTTTGTAAGTGATGTCTAATTGAGTAGCAAACAGTGTAATAAATCAAAGAAATATTTGAGGGAATAGGATATGTCCAACTCTCAGAAGAGCAGAGAGAAAAAAGAGAGAATCCTTAAGAGAGAGGAGTGCAGAGAGAAAGAAAAGGAGAGAGAACAGTTTTACCAGGACACGTTGCAGAAAGAGAACAAGCTAGACACAGGAGAATACAGAAAAATCCAGAGAATGAGTAGCAGCCAGAAGATTAGAACATATTCAAAAAATTAGTATAAGGCCAAGCTAGAAGCTTCCAGAACTAGGCCTAGGTTAGGAGACTGAGGCAGGAAGGCTCTAAGACAACTATATCAAGCAAATAAAAGATACCTTTACGAGAGTGTATACTTTTGACAAAGGTGCAGGATGTATGGGATGTCTGATTCCTAGAACCTTGTTTCTTGTTCTGTTTATTGATCGTCTTGTGATTTGGATGTCTGTCTTACTAACTGGACTCAAATTCAATAGTTACATTAAATATCTATAAGCATCTGTTACTGTAATTTCCTATGTGGTAAAATGGAGTGAAAGAGTGGTATCTAGTGTCTCAGACTGCTTTCTGTTGTTATAACAAAGTACCCCCATGCTGAGTATTGCATAAAGATAAAAGGTTTATTTTTTTCATGGAGGAAAAAGTGGATAATAGGTGCAAACAGTATGGTGTCTGGTGTTCCCCACCACATAGAGTTTTCTAAGCTTTGAGCACATAAGCTTTAGGAAGACACAATTATATCATATTTGAGCCAACAAGAGTCAAAGGAATGGTTTATGGTGAAGAATGCCTTTGAGATCTGTGAGAGGGGCTCCAGGAAAAAAGGGCAGCAGACCTTTTATCTCAGGTGAATTGTGTTCCCTGACTTTTTTGGTATACATGATGTCATGCCTCTTGTGACAAACATTTATGTTTAATATATAAGATATATTTATTCTTGTTGGATGTCAGAACAAAGCTATAGAACCCAATCTGGTCACTGCATCCTGAATCAAGGTTTGACCTTCTGCCTTGCTTTCACGCTTTTCCAGATATAATCTATACTACATGCAAGGCAATTGGTCTGTCCTGAGAAAGTTCTGGGAAAAGGCTGCTCTGTTAATATTTATTATGTGCTTACTGATGTTTATTTAGATGTTTTCCTGATCATGGTTTTCTAAACTCAAACAACCCTCCTTGGATCATGGCTGTTTTGGGTTTCTTAGTGCATAAAAGTACATTGAAACTCAAGTAAAGTCTGCAGCATCAAGCTATAGTCTGCCCCATTCTTTCAGGCACTAAGATTCCTAGGTTCAGCAGACAAGATCTGCACAGGTAAACAAAAGTCCACACACTGTTTACTCATTATCTTACAAAGATCTTACCAGGTAGCCCACTTAGCCTAGAATGTACTATGTAGACCAGATTGCCCTCAACCACAAATATACATCTGTTTCTGTCTTCTGAGTGCTGTGATTTAAGGTCTTTGCCACTATGACCAGATAAATCAAAAGTTTAAAATAAAATTTATGATCTACTTTTCAACTTTGCTTTATATCCAATGTTCTTAATTTTAGAAAACAACATCATTGACCAATTATTCTCTCAATATTTATGACTTGTTTAGTATTTTCTAACTTAAGTGTGGACAAACTACTTTTTAAAATAGCCGTGCACTAAAATCTGAATCTCTGTATGAAACAAAATTGCATCTAAATAAAAAGGCAAACTAATTTTACTTGAGCAGTTACAGCTTTCACAGAGTATGATTTGGAGTGCTTCAATATTACTTAGAGAATGTAATCACGCATATTTGTCTTGTAGGGAGTTATATTGTGACGTATGCATGCCAAGCAGGACTACTGTTATATAAATTACCCAAGATTTGTTGCTTGAAGTTGTAGCATACAAAAAGAAACCATGTGTGAAGGTTGCTTGTCAGGAATATTTCTATTATTTAATGAAACCCTATCAATGTAAGTTATTTACTAATCACTAAGACTAAAAGCAATCTTCCTAATATTTATGATTTATTTGAATTCAGGAATAAAAGACCCAAATACCATGCAAGTGGTAGAAAAGACAACTGGCAAGAATCAAAATTCTTTGTCAGGGAAGTGGAATATTATTTTTGTCATGTACAATGAGATATTAATTAAAGCATTGCTTTTAGGTAATCTATTTTTCAATCCTGTCATCACTGTTACAAAATATGTGCATATGTCCATATGTGTATTACATATATATGATGCGTGGGTTTTGGGAACTGAAAAATGAGTGGAGGGTAGATAGCAGTTTCATCAAACATTAAAAACATAAATAAGAGCTATCGAAGTACATAGAAGGATGCTTGCTGCAGTCCAGGTGCTTTGAGGAAAGCATATCCACTCAAACATGAATTTGAACTGAGATTTCTGATAATCACATCTCAACTTCATGAGTGAGAGAGAAAAAGACCTTCAAAATAGATGCATATTTTATTGACTAACACTTCTGGGAAAGGACTTATGTGACCAGAGAACAAAGCAAATGGTCCATGATAACAATTGAAGCTCTCAAAAATCTTTAACCACTTTACATCAACATAATTCAAGGCTCTTTGGAAGAAAAATATCTATCAAGTATTATTCTCTAAATCACCAATTTTGCCAATATATAAAATATTTAGTGTCAGAATGAAAGGTTATTTTTCATATTTCTAAATAATTGACACATAATGGAGCATCTAGATTTGAAAAATCTCTGAAAGATAAAAACTTGTCTCAAATTTCAGCAGTTATACACACTCTAAAAATAAAAGTTTTAGACTAGGTTTCAAACCAAACTGATGAGATTTCTAGACCCATGTGTAACCAGTATAATGAATGATGCTAAATAATTTTATAAGTTGTACAAAGGCTAAGCAGAGAACATCCCTGAAGCCTATAGCAAATAGGTTCATTATTTGAGTTCACAGATACACAGACTATCAATTTGCTGACCTAGGCAGACAACACTTGTACCACATGCCTCTTGAATGTTGCTTAGATTCATATCTTCAAAACATTATGTATATGTTTTAGGGGAAAAATACCATAACCTGTGTCATTGTCTATGACAGGAATATGTGCATAAACATCAGGTGTCTTTATATGCCCTAATTTGGAGCCATCATGTTTAGTTGACCAAAAGCAAACTGTATGGTCAAGCCTCAGGGTATACTGGTATACTGCTCATACTCCCATAGGCGAGAAACACTGTAAATGCAAAAGATTAAGAAGATAGGTAGATAAAGGAAAATATGGAAATAATATTCAGTTTACAGCAGATGTTATACTAAAGGGGTAGAAGCTTCAATACCTAGAGCTACTAAAAATCCTATATTAAATGGTCTGTGGTACAGTATCCATTGTTTTCATCTTCTTATATTTACTCTATGTAGTGACACAAAAAAGGTGATGTATTTTTAAGTCAACACTGTCATTATTTGTCACCAGTCAATATTATATTGGAGGCTTAGTTGTAAATTTTCCTAAATGACACAGCATCAGGAGGCATTTAGAAGCTGAGAAGGTGCCTCAGTGGTGGATGAACTTCCTAATATGATCAAATTAGTACACAGTAAAGAAAACAACCTCTTTTTTCATTTTTATTGGTTATTTTATTTACTGACATTTCAAATGTTATCCCTCTTCCCAGTTTCCCCTCAATAAAACCCCTGTTCCCTCCCCACTCTCCCCTGGCTCTATGAAAGTGCCAACTACCCACTCTTGCCTCAGAACCCTAGCATTCCTCCACAGGACCAAGGGGCTCCCCTCCCAGTGATGCTCAATAAGGCAATCCTCCGTTACATATCCAGCTGGAGCCATGGGTTCCCCCGTGTGAACTCTTTGGTCGGTGGTTTAGTCCCTGGGGGCTTTGGGGGTTTGGATGGTAGATATTATTGTTCATCCTATGGAGTTGCAAACCCCTTCAACTCCTTCAGTCCTTGCCTTAACGTCTCCATTGGGGTTCCTATGCTCAGTCTGATGTTTGGCTGCATGTATCTGCATCTGTATTGGTCAGGGTCTGGAAGAGCCTTTCAGAGGACAGCTATACCAGGCTCCTGTCATCAAGCGCTTCATGGCATCAGCAATAGTCTCTGCAGATGGGATGGATCCCTAGGTGGGGCAGTCTCTGGATGGCCTTTCCTTCTGTCTCTGCTCTACTCTTTGTCCCTGCACTTCCTTTTGTCAGCAGGAATTCTGGATTAATATTTTTGAGGAGGGTGCATGGCCCGATCCTTCAACTGGGAGTCATGACTATCCACTGGATATGGTCTCTATAGGTTCTATCTATCCTTCGTTGGGTATTTTGGCTAATGTCCTCCTTGTCGGGTTGTGGGAATCTCTTGGGTCCCTGGCATCTGGGACTTTCTAGTGGCTACCCCTAGTCTTCCTCTCCCACTGCTACACTCCTCCTTTCAAATTACTGACCCTCTGTACTTCTCTTCCATCACCTCCATTATCTGAACTCCCCCTTTTCCCTACCCTTCCTCTCTCCCTCCAAGATCCATCTTTCCTTCTACTTCTGGAGATTATTTTCTTCCTTCTGAGTAGGACTGTAGCATCCACACTTTGGTGTAGTCTTCTTTCTTCTTGGGTTTTATATGGTCTGTGAGTTGTATTGTGGGTATTCCAAACTTCTTTTTGGCTAATATCCACTTATCGGTGAGTATATACCATGTGTGTATTTTGTGACTGGGTTACCTCACTCAGGATGATGTTTTCAAGTTCCATCCATTTGCCTGCAAATTTCATGAAGTCATTGTCTTTGATAGCTGAGTAGTACTCCATTGTGTAAATGTACCACATTTTCTGTATCCATTCCTCTGTTGAAGAATATCTGCATTGTTTATAGCTTCTGGCTATTATGCAAAGCTGCTATGAACATAGTGGAGCACGTGTCCCTGGATATGGTGAAGCATCTTCTGGGTATATGCCTAGGAGTGGTCAACTTGAGTCTTCAGGTAAAACTATTTCCAGTTTTCTGAGGAACCACCTGACTGATTTCCAGAGTGGTTGTTCCAGCTTGCATTCCCACCAGCAATGAAAGAGTGTTCCTCTTTCTCCACATCCTTGCCAGCATTTGCTGTCACCCAAGTTTTTGATCTTAACCATTCTGACTGGTGTAAGGTGGAATATCAGGGTCATTTTGATATGAGGAATCTAATAGAAAGGAAAGTGGGAAAGAACCTCGAACGCATTGGCACAGGTGAAAATTTCCTGAACAGAACATGAATGGCTTACTCTCTAAGATAAAGAATTGACAAATGGGACCTCATAAAATTTAAGGTGAGGAACACTGTCAATAGGACAAAATGGAACCTACAGACTGGGAAAAGATCTTTACCATCCCTATATCCAATAGAGGACTAACATCCAAAATATACAAAGTACTCAAGATAGACTCCAGAGAACCAAATACTCTGTTTAAAAAACAGGATACAGAGCTAAACAGAGAATAGGATCATAAAATGTAAATTGTTTGGTTAAATTTTAAGTGTGTTACAATCATGCTATCTAGGACATATTTTCTTCTCCATTTCCCTAAACATTTCTGGCTTTCTGAGCTTTCCAGCATGTGTGCTTAAGTTTTCTCTCTATATTTTCTTTTCATTGTGTTTTTATGCTGAGGGATTACATTTCACCTCAAATGATGGATGCTCTAATGTTCCTTTGATTTTTCTGCAGTTTGGAATGAAAGCATTGAATACAATCAGAATAAACTGCATAGTAGACAAGAGTGATTTGGGTTCCATTGGATGCATTATACACACATAAAGCCTTGGGGCATTTTCCATTCAATGAATCCCATCCACCAAGGGCTGAAACAAACTTAATTGCCTTGGCTCAGAATAGAGTCTCTAAAATCACGAGTCAAAACAAACTTTTCCTGCCTGTTATCTAATGACATCAAGAATTATACATTTTTATTGGTTGTTCAATGTAGAATGGTCAACTTTGAAGGCATAAGCACACCACCAACAAAATGGGCTAATCAATATTTATTTATACTTATATATAAAACACACACACACACACACACACACACACACACACAAATATTTATGTATGTACCAATAACAGTCAAAGAAAAGATCATCAACTTGAAGTTGGTTCATGGGATTGATTTGAGGTAGTAAAGGGAAGGAGAAAGTGATATAATTCTATTTTAACTAAATACATGAAAAATTAGAATAAAAGAAGCTAATCTACTTTCTTAAAGGTCCTTCAATAAATGAGTTTAGGCCCTTAAAGATATCCTATTATGTACCCCTGTAGGATTTTCAGTTCTTATAATTACTTGAAAAATGTTCAAGATTTATGCAAGTCATAACTAGTAATTTTAGTTTATCTCAGATATATTTCATTTATGATTTTGTACGTGTGTGTACAATGATGCCCACAGGAGCCAAAGTAGGGTTTTAGGTCCCTTGATGCTGGAGTTACAAGCACTTGTGAGATGCCTGATGTGGGTACTGAGGACAGTCTGGGGTCTCAAATAGAGAAGCAAGAATTGTAAACTGCTGAGCTATCTCTCCAGCCTCAGTAGACCTAGATTTTAAAAGCTAAAATAGTACATAATTTTAGAGACTTATTTAGCTATCAAGTCATTTTAACTTTTGTTTTACTTCCAAATAAATATTTCAGAGTCAAACATACATTAGGAACAGTAAGATATCATCATAAAATTTATATATATATTTTAATAAATGCCTAGATTTATTAAAAGCCTCATTTCCAGTATTTTTAAGATAGAAAGTAGCTTTTAGCTATGTACATTTAAGATTAATTTCAATTGAATTCTTTAGAATACAATCAATGCTATTTCAAAAGCTGAAGTTGTAATTTTTGTGTTATTATTTTGTAAATAACCTGTTATGTTAACAAAACTCATTGTTATATCATGATTGGCAAATAACACTAATGATGTTTGAAAAGACCAGGGGAAATCATGTTACTTTTATGTTTATTTAAGAATACATGTATAATATGTATAAACACAGAAATATACGTAGAAGGTAAGACCCTATTGGTGAAGATATCAAATACTTGGAGCACAGGTCTTGAAGCAATCCAGCTGAACCTGATGTACAAGATTCCTATATGAGAATTAGCTTTCAAACTATATAGCACTAATGTATAGAATTTTCATAAAACTAAGAAGCTTATGATAAAGGTATTTCCCGTTAAGTAATATGCCATTTAAAATAATCTAAGTAATGTATAATTTAAGTAGGTAACACCAGATGGAGATCTAAAACGACAGCAGTGCTTGAGTAAAATATGTATCTTTATTGTTATGTACTAAGTTTGCCTTCCACAGTAAATCAGTTTTTCTCTGAAGAGTAAGAAGTAGGTCATTCTAAAAGACATATTTTCCAGTAGTGTGCTAAAGCAATACATCTGTAATTGAATACAAAATGTTCTGCTCATACCTGGAATTGTAGCAAATGATCATTTGAAATGTGAAATCATTTATAAAAACTTACTCTTTTTCTAGTTTGTCAATCCTGAACTATGTCATCTTCTATGGGTTAGTTGATAACTCAGAGTCCTGATTTCCCCATCCATAGAATTGTTGTAAAAATTCAGGTATGTTGTGCAAGTTAAGTACGTCAATATGTATAAAGCACTTAGCGAAGACCTGACATATACTGAGGAATTATATAACTATTGACTACCATTACTATCACCAGTTTATCTTTAATCATGCTAGGAATGTTTTGTTTGGGAAAAACTTTGACATTGTGTATGCTCTTTCTTTTTTTAAAAAAAATTTATTTAATTCACAGTTTTTGTTTGTTTGTTTGTTTGTTTGGGTTTTTTGTTTTGTTTTGTTTTTTTATTATTTTTTTTTTTGTTTCTTTTTGCACTCCAGATTTTATCCACCTATTGGACCACCCTCCAACTATTCCACATCCCATACCTCCTCCTCAACCCCCTGTCTCCACGAGGATGTCCCCACCACCAATCCCGACCCAACCAGACCTCTAAACTGCTGGGGCATCCAGTCTCTTGAGGTTTAATTGCATCTTCTCTGATTGAACCCAAACCCAGCAGTCCTCTGCTATTTATGTGTTGGGGGGCATCATATCAGCTGGTGTATGCTGCCTGGTTGGTGGTCCAGAGTCTGAGAGGTCTCTGGGATCTAGGTTAATTGAGACTGCTGGTCCTCCTACAGGATTGCCTTCCTCCTCAGCTTCTTACAGCTTTTCCCTAATTCAGCCACAGTGGTCAACAGCTTCGGTCCATTGACTGGGTGTAAATATCTGCATCTGACTCTTTCAGCTGCTTGTTCGGTATTTCAGAAGGCAGTCTTGATAGGTCTCTTTTTGTGAGCAGTCCATAGTCTCAGTATTACTGTCAGGCATTTGGGCCTCCCCTTGCGCTGGATCCCACTTTAGGACTGTTGCTGGACATCCTTTTCCTCGGGCTCTTCTTCATGTCTGTACCTGCAGATATTTCAGACAAGAACATTTATGGGTCAGAGTTTTGACTGTGGGATGGCAACCCCATCCCTCACTTGATGCCCTGTCTTTCTGCTGGAGGTGGGCTCTACAAGTTCCCTCTCCCGACTGTAGGGCGTTTCATCTAAGGTATTACCTTGATGACCTGAGAGTTTCTCACTTCCCAGGTCTCTGGTACATTCTGGAGAGTCCTCCTACCTCCTACATCCCACGGTTTCCTGTTTCAGTTCTTTCTGTTGGACATCAGGGCTTCAGTCCTTTTCCTTCAACCAATACTTGATCATGTTCCAGTCTTCCCCTCCCTGTCCCCCTTTTCACTCAGGACCTTCCCTCCCCCATTCTGTGATTGATTTCTTCTTCCTCCCAATTGGCATTGAGGCATTCTCACTTGAGCTCTTCAGCCTGTCGACATTTTGGGTTCTGTGAATTGCGTCCTGAGTATTCTGTACTTTTTTTTTTTTTTTGGCTAATATCCACTTATTAGTGAGTACATACCATGCATGGCATGTCGGGTCTGAGTTACCTCACTAAGGATGATATTTTCTAGTTCTATCCATTTGCCTGCAAAACTCAAGATGTCTTTGTTCTTAATAGCTGAATAGTATTCTTTTGTGTAAATCAACCATATTTTCTGTATCCATTCTTCTGTTGTGGGTTATCTGGATTGTTTCCAGCTTCTGGCTATCACACACAAGGCACCTATGAATATAGTAGAACACATGTCCCTGAGGCATGGTTGGGGCATCTATTGGGTATATTCCTGAGTGCTATTGCTGGGTCATCAGGTAGATCTATTTCCAATTTTCTGAGGAACCTCCAGATTGATTTCCAGAGTGGTTGTAGTAATTTGCAATCCCACCAGCAATGCAGGAGTGTTCCTCTTTCTCTGAATCCTTACCAATATGTGCTGTCACCTGAGGTTTTGATCTTAGCCATTCTGATTGGTGTAAGGTAGAATCTCAAGGTCATTTTGATTTGCCTTTCTCTGATCACTAAGAACCTTGAGCATTTCTTCACGTGCTTCTCAAACATTTAAGATTCCTTTGTTTTGAAATCTCTGTTTAATTCTTTAAGGCATTTTTTGAATGGGTGTTTGGTTTTCTTTTTCTTTTCTCTTTCTTTCTTTCTTTCTTTCTCTTTCTTTTTTGGCGGTTTGCTTCTTGCGTTCTTTATATATTTTGGATATTAGCCCTCTATCCAATATGGGGTTAGTGAAGAATTTTTCCCAGTCGGTAGGTTTCCAATTTGTCCAATAGACTATGTCCTTTGCCTTACAGAAGCTTTCCAGTTTGATGAGGTTCCATTTATCAATTCTTGATCTTATAGTGTGAGCCATTGGAGATCTGTTTAGGAAATTTCCCCCTGTCACAATGAGTTCAGGGTTATTTCCCACTTTCTCTTCTATTAGATTCAGTATATCTCATTTTATGTTGAGGTCCTTGATCCACTTGGACTTGAGCTTTGAGCATGGTGATGAATATGAATCTATTTTCATTTTTTCTGCATAAATACAGCCATTTATACCAGCACCATTTATTGAAGATGCTTTCTTTTTCCACTGTATAATTTTGGCTTCTTTTTCAAAGATCAAGTGTCTGTAAGTTTGTGATTTTATTTCTGGGTCTTCAATTCAATTCCACTGATGAATGTGTCTGTCTCTGCACCAATACCATGCAGATTTTACCACTATTGCCCTGTAGTATAGTTTGAGGTGAGTGATGATGACTCCCCAGATGTTCTTTTATTGTTAAGAATTGTTTTTGCTACTCTGGTTTTTTTGCCTTTCCTGATGAATTTGAGAATTGTCCTTTCCATGTCTTTGAAGAATTGTGTTGGGATTTTGATGGTCATTTTTATTATGTTAATTCTGCCGATCCATGTGCATGGGAGATCCTTGCATTTTCTGAGAGCTCCTTCAATTTCTTTCTTAAGAGACTTGAAGTTATTGTCATCCAGATCTTTCATTTGTTTAGTTAGGCTTACTCCAAGATATTTTATATTATTTGTGGCTATGGTGAAGGTAGCTGTTTTCCTAATTTCTTTCTCAGCCTGTTTATCATTTGTATAAAGGAAGACAACTAATTTATTTGAGTTAATTTTATATCTGACCACTTTTTTAAAGTTGCTTATTAGCTGTAGAAGTTCTCTGGTAGAATTTTTGTGGTGGCTTATGTAAACTATCATATCATCTGCAAATAGTGATATCTTTATATCTTCTTTGCCAATTTGTATCCCCTTGATCTTTTTGTTGTTGTTGTCTTATTGTTCTAGCTGGAACTTCAAGTACTATGTTGAATAGATATGGGGAGAATAGGTGGCCTTGTCTTGTCCACAGTTTTAGTGAAATTCCTTCAAGTATCTTTCCATTTAATTTAATACTGGCTGTTGGTTTGAAGTAAATTGCTTTTATTATGTTTAGGTATGGGCCTTGCATTCCTGATCTCTCCAATATTTTTAACATGAAGGTGTATCATATTTTGTCAAATGCTTTTTATGCATTTAAGGAGATGAAAATGTAGGTTTTTATTTTTTGTTTTTTTTTTTGTTTGTTTGTTTTATATATAGTGAATTACGTTGATGGAGTTTTGTATATTGAACCAACCTCGATTCCCTGGGATGAAGCTTACTTGATTGTGGTGAATGATGTTTTGATGTGTTCTTGGATTCAGTTGTTAGAATTTTATTGAGTATTTTTTGCATCAGTACTCATAAGGGAAATTGGTCTGAAGTTCTCTTTCTTTGTTACATGTTTGTATGGTTTAAGTATCAGAGTAATTGTGGCTTCATAGAACAAATTAGGTAGTGTTCCTTCTGTTTGTATTTTATGGAATAGTTTGAAGAATATTGGTATTAAGACTTTGTAGGTTTGGTAGAATTCTGGACCAAAGCTGTCTGGCCCTGTCCTTTTTCTGGTTGGGAGGTTTTTAATGACTGCTATTTCCTTAAGGGATATGGGCTACTTTAGATAGTTTACCTGCTCTTGATTTAAATTTGGTATGCATTATCTGTCTAGAAAAACATACATTTCATCTAGATTTCCAGTTTTGTTGAATATAGGGTTTTTTGGAGAAGATTTATTAATTAATTAATTAATTAATTTATTTATTTATTTAATGTAAGTACATCAATATCTTTAGACAATCAGAAGACGGCATCAGATCCTATTACACTTGGTTGTGAGCTACCATGTGATTGCTGGGAATAGACCTCTGGAAGAGCAGTCAGTGCTCTTAACTGCAAAGCCATCTCTCCATCCCTGAGCATAGGCTTTTGTAGTAGGATCTGAGGATATTTGAATTTCCTCCATTTCTGTTGTTATGTCTCCCTTTTCATTTCTGATTTTGTTAATTTGGATACTGCCTCTGGGCCCTTTAGTTTGACTAGGGGTTTATCTATCTTGTTGATACTCTCATGGAACCAGCTTTTGGTTTTGTTGATTCTTTGTATTGTTCTCTTTGCTTTTATTTGGTTGATTTTGGTCCTGAGTTTGACTATTTCCTGCTGTCTACTCCTCTTAGGTATGTTTCTTTACCAGAGCACTTAGTGTTATGAATTTTCCTCTTAGCACTGCTTTGACTATGTCCCACAAAGTTTGGGTATGTTGTGTTACCATTTTCATTGAATTCCAGGAAGTCTTTAATTTCTTCCCTGACAAAGTTATCCTTTAGTAAAGAGTTGTTCAGTTTCCACATGTATGTGGGCTTTCTGTTGTTTTTGTTGTTATTGAAGACCATCCTTAGGCCATGGTGATCTGATAGGATGCATGGGATTATTTAAATCTCCTTGAATCAGTTGAGGCTTGTTTTGTGACTAATTTATGGTCTATTTTGGAGAAGGAAATGTGATGTGCTGAAAAGAAGGTGTATTCTTTTGTTTTAGGGTGAAATGTTCTGTAGATAGCTGTCAAATCCATCTGGTTCATAACCGCTATTAGTTTCACTGTGTCTCTGTTTAGTTTCTGTTTCCATGATCTGTCTGTTGATGAGATTTGGGTGTTGAAGTCTTCCACTATTATTGTGTGGGGTTCAACGTATGTTTTGACCATCAGCAAATTTTTTTTTTTTTTTTATGAATGTGGGTACCCTTGCAAATGGGGCATAGATGTTCAGAATTGAGATTTTCTCTTGGTAAATTTTCCCTTTGATGGATATAAAGTGTCCTTCCTCATCTTGCTTGATAACTCTTGGCTGAAAGTCTACTTTATTGGATATTAGGATGGCAATTCCAACTTATCTCTTGGAACCATTTGCTTGGAAGACCTTTTTCCAGCAATTTACTCTGTGCATTTTGGCTAAAGTCACCCATATTGGGTCCTGAGAGCCTCATGTTTCACTGGTGTCTAGGACCCTTCAGTGGCTATTCCAAGTTCCTCATCCCCCCCTGCTACATATTTTTGTTTGATTATCTGACCCTCTGTACCACTCTCTCATCTCCTGCAGCTCCTGATACTGCCCTGCTTATTTTTTCTCTCTCCTCTCTCCCTCCCATGTCCCCCTCTCCTTCCACCAGAGGGGCACTTGTTACACTGTTTTCATTACAGCCTTATTTGTGATTGCCAGAAGCTGGAAATAATTCAGATATCCCTCCGACAAAGAATGCATACAGAAAATGTGGTTTGTTTACCCAAAGGATTACTATTCAGCTATTCAGAGCAAGGACATCATAAGTTTTGCAGGCAACTGAGTTAAACTAGAAAATTCGTCTGAGTGAGATAACTCAGACCCTAAAAGATATGTATAGTATGTACTCACTAATAAGTGGATATTAGCCAATAAGTATAGAATACCTAGGATACAACCCATAGACCTTAAAAAGTTTAATAAGCAAAAAGGTACAAGTAAGGATGCTTCAATCCCAAATAGAAAGGGGAAGAAAATAATTACAGGAGGCAGAGGAAGGGAAGGAGCTGGGTGGGAGAGAGGAAGGAGAGGGGGAAAGGAGAACAGAATCAGGTATAGGGGGTGACATGAGAGAAGCCCAGATGACCTGAAGAATGAATAAAAATATTCACCCTCAGGTGTGGGAGGTATTTGGACCCTCTAGAAAATATCAGAGACCTGGGAGGTGAAAGACTCAGGACTCAGTGGGAGTGACCTTAGATGAAATGTCCAACAGTGGTGAGAAGGATAGAGTCTACCCCCAGTAAGTAAACAGGGCCTCAAGTGGAGGTATGGGGTTACCAACTCACAGTCAAAATTTCTGAACCAGAATTATTCCTGTCTAATAGAACTACAGGGGCAAAATGGAGAAGAGACTGAGGGAAAGGCAGTCAAGTTACTGGCCCAATTTGGAATTCATCTCCTGGGGGAAGGGGGCACTAAGGCCTGATACTATTACTGATGCTGTGATATGCTTACAGACAGGAGCCTAGCATGGCTGTCCTCTGAGAGGCCCAATCAACAGTTGACTGAGACAGATGTTGATACACCCAACCATTGGACTGGAGTCAGGGACCCCTATGATTGAATAAGTCAAGGATGGAAGAAGCTGCTGAGGAGGAGGGCAGCCCCGTAGGAAGATCAGCAGTCTCAACTAACCCAGACCCCCAGGAGCTCCCAGACACTGAGCCACCAACCAGGCAGCCTACATGAGCTGGTCTGAGGCCCCCAACACATATATAGTAGAGGACCGCCTGGTTTGGTCTCAGTAGGAGAAGAGATGATGTGCCCAAACATCCTTTCAGACACAGGGGTGATGAGGACTGGGATGAGGAACCATTGGAATGGGGGGCTGAGAGAGAGGGCAACATCTGGATTGTAAATAATTAAAATACAATAAACATATATAGTCCAACCTGGCATGTATTGACTCATTTCATTGGCAAAGAAATAAAATATCAAAAATTCCAATTTAAAGAGTTCCACACAGAAGTAGAGGTTGGGAAAAGAGACTCTAGATCTAGAAATGGGACTTGCTGTATGAATTCTGAGTTCAAACTGAATCTAGCAAATCTGGATAAAAGTGACAAGGTGTCTTGTGAGCTCAATCAACTACAAATATTTGATTCGGTTTATAGCTGATACTTAGCATTTTGGTTGTTTTCTCTGATGATCTGGGTAGGGGGAAGAAAGCTCCCAGTGCATCACTGAGGATGATAGCTGAGGTTGAAGAGCAAAGATTCTGCCAATCTGCCCGACTATTTATCAAGATGATGTATCACCAGGACAGCTCCCCACGGATGACAGGGAGCAGATTGCTGGAGCCTACCCTGTGTCTCAGAAGTTTATTCGCTACTTTGAATACTTGAAATATAAATGGCATTTGGCTGAATGCTAAGTGGATGGTGAAGAGATTCAATGGGGTCAGGCTGGATGTATGTTGTGGGCCTCTCATTATTCAAAGACCCTTCTGGAGACATTCACAGGCATTTAGGTGACTTTTGATTAGCAAGATCTGACTCAACATGCCCATGTGACATTCTCACTAGGCGTAGAATGCTTGGGAATCATATATTGCTACACTTTCATGAAAAAAATAAAAGACAACAGACACACAATTACATATTCTCTGATCATGAAAGAACTAAATCATCATGTTCTGTTTTCTCCATAAGGTATCTTTGGAACTGAAAACAAATTGAATGCTTTAGGATCCTGTCTTTCTTGGTAACCAACTGGTGCTTGCTTGCTTGCCTGGTACCATTTTAACTTACCTTAGGGTTGAGAAGTAGACAGTCTGCTGTGTGACTGAGCACACATAGCCAGACAGAATGGTAGGAAACCATGATCCTTGGGAGGGACTGTTTTGTTTCAGATCTGCCTGACAGCCACTATTGCCTTTTTTCTAGGTGGGTGGCTAACTTTGGAAGGCTGAAAAAATGCACTGCTTTGATTTCAACACTCTTGAGTTTCCAGTACTTTTATTATAAAGTGAGAACTATTGTTTCTTATTGTTAGAGATCTTCACACAGTGTAAGACACTCTGTGAAGATTTAAGAAGTGGTCTTAAGATATTTATAATGTTAAGGATGAACTCAACCTGGCACACTTAATGAAGATATAAATGATTTGACTAACTGGAATGTAATTTTCATGGAAAACCACACGTGGCTTAAGAAGCTTTTCACTCTTACATACAAATGCTCTAATATTCACAAGATCTAATGTATGTAAAGGTCAATTGTTAATACTGCTAAAAAAGTGAGGACCAGAAGTTGATGTATGTGGTAAGACTTAATTAAGGAAAATATCATTGTTCCTCAATGGTTTCAATTTACTGAATAGAATGGACTTTTTCTCTATGATTTTACTGGTTGGCATGGTATGCACCAAAGAAAAATAAGAGTTTTCACTCTTGCAGTATTCCACAATGTCACCTTGACCCCAATAATATTAAAACTTGTATTATGAAATCTAGAATATGGTGGTGAAAATGAAGTAGGTGATTCCAGAATTCACTTTAAGTCTCATAGCAACACACCCATCAATAAAGAGAATATGCAATAAAAAAAGGTGATTTTTATTGGAAAGAATAATTATGCAATGATTTTGTCCTATTTGGCATTAGGCAGTACTTTATGATGTTGAGATATACTGTAGCAAAAGTGTTAATGATTTAAGTCCATAGATAAAATGGAATGAAAACCAAATGAATATAAACACTGTAATAATCAGAATGTAACTTAGATACATATCTAAAGAACAAAATAGGAAGAGTTATTATTTATTTGGCAAAGCAAAATATTAACTGTAGTCTTTGGAAAGCCAAAAAGACATGCACACATAAATGTTCTTTATTTCTTTCCCCTTTTCATTTTCAATAGTTTTAATAGATTCTTTTCTCATACAAATCATTCTGTTTACAATATCCCTCACCCTCTACTCCTCTCTCTCACACGCTAATCAGGATCTACTTGCTTTCTGTCTCCCATTAGAAAAGAACAGGCTTCCAAGAGATAACAATAAAACAGCAAGATAAAATATAATAAGTCTTAACTTAAAACATTACGTCAAAGTTGAACAAATCATGCCAACCAGAGGAAAACAGACAAAGAAGAAACACAAGAATCATAGACCCACTCATGCATATATTCAAGCATCCCTTAAGCATACTAAACTGATAGCTATAGTATATATTTGGAGAACTTGGTACAGATCTATGTAGGCCTGGCGCTTGCTGCTTCCGTGTGTGAGTTCACATAAGCTCTGCTCAGTTGATTTAACAAGTTTTATTCTTCTGGTGTCCTCCATCCCCTCTGGCTCTTACACTCTTTCCTTTTCCTCTTCCACCAGGTTCCTTGAGAGCTGAGAGGAGAGAATTTATGGAAATATCTCACTTAAAGGTATGTGTTCCAAAGTATCTCTTTGAGTAATGTCTGAGTTTGGGTCTCTGTATTTGTTTCCATTTGCTGTAGGGAGAAGCTTCTCTTATGACAGCTGAATAAGGCACTGATTCCTTAGTATAGCAGAATATCATTAGGAGTTATTTTATCAGGATTTTTTTGTTTTGTTTTTAAAGGTCAGTAGTCTTTGCTTTTACCCTTGGTCTCTGGGCTAGCTAGTTTCTGGTTCTTAGTCACCTAACAGTTTCAGGTAACAAATTTTAATTCATGGAATTGGCCTTATATCAAATCAGATATTAGTTAGTTACCCTCATAAGGTTTGTACCACTCTTGGCCTAGCATATTTTGCAGGGAAGAAAGATAGTAGATCAAAGGATTTGCAGCTGTGTTGGTGTTTATGCTTCTCTTTTGTTAGCCTGCAGAGTACCTTCCCATACCAAAAACACTAGAACATAGGTGTGAAAGTTCTACTTCATACAGCAGCTTTTCATACAGCGGTTCAACCTTTCCATTTTAAGTGAGTATGTGGGTGTGGTCTTGATGTCAGTTTGTAAGAGAGCAACTTGTCTTGGCAATAGCCTGGGTTGTTTGGTGATTTCCATGAGACCCCTTTAACCAATAACTCAACTGGATGTAAGCCAGTCCCAGTACCTGAAGCTTTATTTGGTGACAAGATATAGCCAATTGGACTTTATCTCCTTCATTATTTGGAGACTTCATTATAATATCCTTCTGATATTTTAGGAAGTTTATACTTCACTAGATTTCCAAACTACCTCTCAAATGCTGTCTGTTCTAGCTGTGTCTTCTCAATTTTCCTCCCTCAATTCCATATTCCTCCTCTCTTTCCAACTTAACCTCCTGTTCCCATCATCCCATCCCCAGTCTACCCAGAAATTCTATTCTATTGCCTATTCGCAGGAAGATCCATGTGCGCCCCCTAGCTACTTCCTTAATACCTAATGTCTCTGGGTCTAAGATTTGGATCTTTCTTATCAGTTACTTTATATCTAATATCCACATCTAAGCAAATATATAACATATTTATTTTTTGTGTGTCTGGGTTAACTCACTCAAGACAATTTTTTCTAGATCCATCTATTTGCTGGCTAATTTCATTTTGTCATTTTTAATCAGATGAGTAATAATCCATTGTATAGATTTACCACATATTCTTTACCAAATCTTCTGTAGAAGAATATCTAAGTTGTTTAGAATTTCTATCATGAATAGAGCAGCACTGAACATGATGGGGCAAGTGTCTTTGTAAGAGAATGAAGCATCCTATGGGTACATGCCAAAGAGTGGTATAGATCAAGCTTAAGGTAGATAAATTTCTATATGACCAAGGAACCACCACAGTGATTTTCAAAATAGTTTTACAAGTTTGCTCACCCACCAGCAATGAATGAGTATGCCCTGTATTATATACATCCTTATTATATATCTTATAAGCATGAGTTGTGACTTATTTTATTAATCCTAGTCGGATTAATGCAAGATAAATCTCAAAGTAGTTTTAATTCGCATTTCCCTGGTGGCTAAGGATGTTGATCATATAAGTGTTTCTTGGTCCTTGGGTTTCTTCATTGAGAATGTCTTGTTTTGATCTGTACCACATATTTACTTAGATTGTTTAGTTTATTGATATATAGTTTCTTGAGTTATTGATATATTTTGGATATTAATTCTCTATCAGATGTGGAGTGGGTAAAAATATATTTCCATTCTATAGGCTGCTGCTTTGTCATATTGATGGTGTCCATTGCCTTATAGAGGTTTTTCAGTTTCATGAGGTCCCATTTATTAATTGTTAATTTTAGTGCCTAAACTAATATATTCTGTTCAGAAAGTTTTGTACCGGTACAATGAATTCAAGACTAGTTTCCAATTTCTTTTCTGTCAGTCTCAGTGTATCTGGTTTTATGTTGAGGTCTTTGATCCACCTGGAGTTGTTTTCTGTGCACAGTGATAAGCATGGATCTATTTGTATTCTTCTACATGCAAACAACCAGGTTGAAAAGCACAACTGATAACATAGTTGTCTTTTTCTAATAAATATTTTTTTGTTTTCTTTATCAAATTATTCAGGCTTATTTTAATTATCCTGTGAGTGTGTGTGTGTGTGTGTGTTTCATACATGTGTGTGCTGTCTTTCCATGTAAAACTGAGAATTGTCCTTCAAGATCTTTGAAGAATTGTTTATAGAAATTTTGATGGGGATTCTATTGAATCTGTAGATTACATTTGGTAGGATAGCTATTTTTATATGTTAGTCTTACCAATCTATGAGCATGAGAGATCTTTCCATCTTTGATATTTTTTCAATTTATTACTTCAAAGACTTGAAGTTTTTAATTCATATGTCTTTCGCTTGATTGGTTAGAGTTTCACCACAATTATTTGACATTATTTGAGGTTATTGTCAAAGGTATTGCTTTCCTCCTTTATTTCTCAGATTATTTATTTGTATATAGGAGGGCTACTGGATTTTTGAACATATATTCCAAAATAGTCAATAAAATATTATCAAACCAAATCTAAGAACACATCAAACAGATATCCACCATGATGAAGTAGGTATCATCCCAGAAATGCAGGGATGGCTCACCATATGAAAATTAATACATTTTAAATCACTGTATAAACTAACTGAAAGACAAAAATCACATGATCATCTCATTAGTTGCAGAAAAAGGCCTTTGACAAAATCTAATATCCTTTCAAGATAAAAGTCCTGGATAAGATTAGTTAAACAAGGAATATACCTCAACGTAATAAACACAATATACAGGAAGCCTATGGTCAAATTCAACTTAAATTGCAAGAATCTATACCCAATTTCCCTAAAATCAGAAACAAGACAAGTTTTCCTTTTTCTCCATACCTATTCAATGTAGTAATTGAAGTTGTAGAAGAATAATGCAGCTGAAGGAGATCAAAGGGAAAAAACTGGAAAGGAAACCATCAAAGTACCTCTATTTGCAGATGATATGATTTCATACATAAGTGACCATAAAAATTCCACAGAGGAACTCCTACAGCTGCTAGACACTTTCAGCAAAGCAGGTGGATACAAAATTATCACACATAAATACTTTCAACAAAAATGTGCTTGTTTTGGTTCAGAATGTGGGAGCTTGAAAAAAAAAAAAAAAAACAGAAGCAAAAGAAGTCACTTTCAAACTAAAGTTAGGAAGAGGTACAAATTCATAACCTAGCTGAAAATAACTGACCAAAGAAAGCAGGTTGTTGAAAAGCAAAAGTAAAGAGATGAGACCGGTGACTTATCCTTTGAAGCACATGGGGATAGGGCAAGCTGAGCACCAACAGATGGCAAAGTGCACCAAGAAAAAAATATGAATCACTCGAAACTGAGTCAGTTTAGTATGCAGATTTGTGACCCAAGAGACACAAAGACATGTGTCACATGTCCACAACCTGGGCATGGATATGTACCACAACCTGGGTAGATGGATAGGCTCCTGTCCACAGACATCAACATGGCACACAGAAGAAGGTATGGAATACAGAAGCTAGAAATACATAGACAGCCATTAATCACTAATGTCTTAAAGAAAACAACACTTTAAAGAATTGCTCAGACCTACTCTCTCTTGTGTAGACAAAAACCTTAAGCTCCTGGGAAGGTTCTTTAGCACTCAGGGGAGATTCACTGGACCAGGGGGAATTATTTGTTGTTGTTTCTTTTTTTATTTTATACCTTTTAAATTTAAAAGCCATTTTTTAAATTTAAAACTATTGTGTGTATTAATTGTGAAAGGTGTTTTGCTATATAATAATAAAGACATTTTCATACAAATATACCATGTATGTCAAGAACATTTCCTTGTATGCCCTGTCCTTCCTCTTTCTGCCTTCTCATCCCTCCTGTGTCTCTTGTTCACTTAGACCATACCACTTTTCTTTACTAGGCATAGATATGATTCTATCTGTATAAAATCAAGGATGCATATGTGAGAGGAAAAAATACAACCACATACATTTGTCTTTGTAGAACTGATTTAATGTTCTGTATCTGTTTACCATAATTTGTACCAAATTTTCTATGGAAAACAAAGCTTTGTTCTTTCTTTAGGGCTAAAATTTTCAATTGTGCATATTTATCACATTTTCTTCAAATAAGCCTCCATTGTGGAAAACCAAAGTTGGTTTTTAAATTTAGACATGCTTTATTGACTAGTTATAGTCATCTCCTACTGCCATAGAAACGTTGAGATTTTTTGAGAAAGCAAAATTTCTAAGACCCAACATGAAGCAAATTCAAACTGCATTTCTCTGCCTGATGTTTAGCAAATACTTTGCAACAACCACATGCTCACTGGTCTTGGGCAAGCGTACCATGCAGATGCCAGGGTAGCCAATTGAAACAACAAATGAGAATAAAATAAGACTGAAGCTTTCTCCCCTCAATGTGACAGTGTGGGCATGGTAGGTAACATACTGTAGAAGCAGCATGACATCCCAGGTCACTTCTCCATGAGACAGATCACCATCTGATAGATCATCATCTGATAGATCATCATCTGATAGATCAGCATTCACTGGAACAAAAGTCCCCTGTCATTACAGAGTTAAGAGAATGGATAAAATCAAAGGAGATGTTCTAGGACTGAAAGAGTGCCCAGCATTAATTTGATAGGGAAACAATGCTTCTTAAACACCAAGACCCTTTAACTATCTCTCGACATTCTTCCTAATAAAAAGACAGCATAGTATCATAGCAGAAGTCCCATGAGAAAGGCCTCTGTCCAAAAGTCCTGATGAAGTCTTTCTTTCTGTTTATTTTCATTTTACAAAATTTAAATTAATTCTTCTTTCATACAATAGATACCAACCAGTTTCCCATCCTTCCATTTCTCTCAGGTTTTCCCGGACCCTCAAACACAGTTTTAAGTACAAACCAAGCACAAAGAGATCCTTTATTAAGCAAGGCAAAAAGTCAAGGTGGATGAATTGGGCAAAACCAGCAGGAAATAATTTTGCAAGTGTTAATCTTAAGAGGGGAAAAAGGGAGGAGGTCTGTGTTAGAATGAGTCAGTAGGTGTTGTTAAGTTCTGATTGGACACTTTAATTAGGACAGTCTCAGTAATGAATTTTGACTCCCAGCCCATGGTGTTTTGATAGTTGGACCTTGATAATTAGTCTCAGGAATGAGTCAGAGGCCATACCAGGAAAGAGACCTTGTTTTAGGAACATAATCTAAAATTCAGCAAAGTGGAGAACATTAAAAGGCAAAACTCTATTGGCACTATATTTGCCAGGCTTAGGTTTGTGTTTGCCATGCTCAGGCTTGCTAAAGCCCTTCACCAAGATCAGGTAAAAGAGTCAGAGATACACCAGTTTCCATTGTTAGGAGTCCTACAAAACCACTAAGCTAACAGCCATAACATATATACAGAGAATCTGGTGCAGACCCGTGCAGACCCTGTGCTTGCTGCATCAATCTCTGTGAGACCATGAGAGTCTTGCTTAGTTGATTTTGTGGGCCATGTTCTTCTAATGTCCCCCATCCCCTTCCAGATGAAGGTAGACATGAAGCAAAAACTCCTTGCAGAATTTTTACACATTGTCTCTGTACTGTGTCTTGAGGTATGTTATGATCCCTCCTGAGGACTCCTGAGCAAATCCTTTGTAAAGATCTATAGGTGAACAAGAAAATCATTCATAATATTTAGGACAGGACCTAGTATGTTCATAAACAGTCTGCTGTTTACCACTGCTAGATGGGCAATGTTATGGAAACTACCCTTGAGTATGGGCAAAGGAAAATCTGAAACCTGAGAATGAAACAGAAGCTCTGAGGGAAACTCAGTGAGGACCAGAACAGTAACCACAGCAACAAGACCAAGTATAGCTTGGCGTTTTATTAGCTTGGTTTAGGTGAGCCCAGGATACATATACCAGCTTCAATAACCATGTATTTTTCTATACTATTCATATGATCACCAATATGATTATTGATATTCAGCAAAATGATGGATGAGAAAGCAATTCATTGTCAACATAAAGATATGAGCGAGTGATACCAGAGATGGTCCTACAATAATCCAATTACCCAAGCTAACAAAAATAGAAATACAAAGGGGAGAAATACCACAGAGTATCCAAGAACTGAGAGTTCTGAATTATCTCAAGAGAAGAGGGAGATAAGGATACTTTTGAAAAATCATAATCTGTAAGATAGGTGAACGATATTAAACCACATATCTGACAACTTTAGAGAACTATATATAGGATACGTTTTTGAATATAAATGCAAGACACATCACATTCAGATTAGTGGCAAGCAAAAATAATGAAGCATTTCTCACGGTTTACAGAGAGAACACCAGGTAAGAAATGTTTAGGAAAGAATAAAAAATACAACAGGGTTTGCATTTTAAACCTATACAAACTACCTGACTACATGGTATATCTTAAAATTGCCACAAGATATCAATGTTGTGTGACTTGATACTGTTATCTTTTTTCTATTCAAATGACATGAAATATGCTAAAATAATTATTCAGGTTGATAGAATAATGTTTCCATTTTACAATTTAAATAAAAGGTATATCTACTTCTATTTTCAGGTATAAATAAAAGAGTTCGTCAACTGGTAAACATGTAAGGAAGGTTTGTATTTCACATTTAAGACCAAGCAGTGTTGTAAGGTACATTAACCTCCAGACTTTCTGGTGTGACAGTGAGATATTTACAAAGACATGAGTTCTCTAAAATCTCATGCATTGCCATTTCAATGTTTGCTTCATTCTCAGACTGGAACCAAGAAAATTGAAATTTTCATGCTTTATAACTCTAGCAACATCAAGAAGAAAAATATATTCACAAAGACTTGCTAAGAACACAGAGTTTTTCAGTTTCAATGAAGTAGATTTCAAGTCTTCCTTTATTTGTGATGTGTAGGCTCAGTGTTTAGCAAAGAGAATGGAGTTGACCCTTGAACAGTCAAATCTGTTTCTGGAACAGGACAAGGTCTCACCTTCACTGAAATACAAAATATTAGGAAAAGAAGGTGGATATCTAGTAAACACAGGAAATCTATCTATCTATCTATCTATCTATCATCTATCATCTATCAACATACACATACACACACACACACATACACAGAGAGAGAGAGAGAGAGAGAGAGAGAGAGAGAATTAATGATGTAAGGCAAGCAATATCTACTACCCAACATGACAAAGGTCTATAATAGGTGATGTATTGCCTTAAAGTACCTCAGAGAAAGTTCAAACCACTATTTGATAATTTTTTGATACTAAGTTGATGACAAATATTGAAATTAGAGTTGTAACTAGTAAGCTACTTTTAAAAACAGTCTTATGAAGATATATCACATATCTCCCAGAAAGACTCACTTAAATATGTGTATGACTCAGACCATATTCTGATGCACAGTGATCCTTGTATATCCATATTTAAAAGTCCAATAATCACAAAATCCAGGAAGTGGAAACAGCCTAGACAATCATCAACAGATTAATTGATAAAGAAATTGTGGTACAAATACATAGTGAAATTTTCTAGTTATAAAGAAAAAAGAAATCATGACCTTTCCAAGAAAATGGATGCAACTGCACATTATTATGTCAAGCAAAATGAGCCAGTTTTCTCTTTTATATGAAATGTATTTACCTTTATCTCTACATTTATTTCTACTTATCTCTATTTCTATCTCGAGCTTTGTCTCTATTTAAACTATAATCTGTCTATCTATCTATCTATCTATCTATCTGTCTATCATCTATTTATCTATATATATGGATGAAAATGTATATTTTTATGTCTGTTTTTATTGTTCATCTATAATCAAGAAGTAAGAAAGAAGATTATGAGAGGGCAATAAGATATCTTAAGAAGATTGGAAAATAGAAATGGGATACATTTATTGAGAAAGTTGAGTGGGGGATTGTAGGGAGCCGCCGGAGTCGCACCCACATTCGCCATTACAAGATGGCGCCTACATCCGGCCGAGGACAAGTTGTAAACAGGCTAGTGCGCATGCACCTGGTAATTTTCCACCTCAGAGTCTCAGCCTCTCTCGCGGCCGCATCTGGCCTGATGCGGGGAGCCAATGGGGAAGCTCCATGTCCCAGGCAAGCGCTGTGACCTATATAAGGGACGGGTGTTCTATTGTTCGGGGTCTCCACTTGTGGCAAGTTTATGCTCTCCCTCTCAAGATGCATTAAAGCTTTACTGCAGAAGGATCCTATGTGTGCCGCGTCGTTCTTGCTGGCGAGACCGTAGCACGGGACATCGGGGATCAATAGGAGGGAGAAAAGCAACCAGTTGGTGTAGAGGACATACAAGGATGTCAGTGAATATGAGGCAGGCTGAGAAGAAAATATGCAGAATATTGAATCATGAAATGGTCATGATTCAATTCATTAATTTCTAACATAACTTAAAAATAAAGAATAATCATCCTAAAGTATAAAATGTTACATTGGCAAATGTTATGGAACATCTTTGAATGTTTGTCTAGAATATTTACATATTTTTTGATGGTGATCCCTTTCTCTTTGGTCATTGGATAACTTACCTTTTTACTATTGACTTATAAGAATTCTTTGTATATTCAGATATAATACCCTCTAAATATA
The DNA here is from genome assembly GCA_019843965.1 of Rhynchomys soricoides. Taxonomy (NCBI): domain Eukaryota; kingdom Metazoa; phylum Chordata; class Mammalia; order Rodentia; family Muridae; genus Rhynchomys; species Rhynchomys soricoides. The sequence continues at coordinate 45,323 of JADRCH010000058.1, forward strand.
GGCATAGAATTTGTTAAGCTATTTCCCACTTATTATGTGTTTTTATTTCATTTCCACATAATGGTCCTTGAAGTACATTTTTAAATGTAGTGAAGTTCAACTTATCTCTTTTACTTTGTCATTTGTTTTGTGCCAGATCTACAAATCTATTATAAAATAAGAAGTCACGGAGTCTCTCATAATCTATTGATTCATTCCTATTGTGCCAATGCCAGCTATTCTCTTGATTATTGTATCTTTTTAGTGAGTTCTATAATCAGAAAAGTATTAGACTTCTAACTTCATTAAATTTCAAGCTATGCTAAATTGTTCAGACCAATTTTCATATGGTCTTTTGACTGTCTCAATATTTTGCAAGTATACCAGCAGGCATTTTAGAATGAGAATGAGCAAGAAGTAGGTAAGAACTGCCACCTGAAAACCATCTTTTTCAATCTTGGAAGAAGAAATTTATTTCTTCTTACTTGTGTTTTAAATCAATGCTGATAATATATTTTTTTATTTTAAGAATTAGTTTCATACAGGTCTGTGTTGTACTGAAGTGTTCTATACATTGAAGTGATTTAAGTAGAATTATTTTCTAAATATCCTTTTCATGACTTTGATGTTGCTGTTGTAAATGCTTAGAATTTATAATTGACTTTTGATTTTTGATCTCTCTTATGCAACCTTGCATAAAGAGTTGATTAACTAGTCGCGTTTCAGTGTGTTTCTCAAGACAATGAACAATAAAATACCATCTGTGTGGTAAGCAGGGAGTTTTATTGCTTCCTTTACCATCTGCGTGTCTTTCCTTTCTGCCTAACTGTTCTGGCTAAAAATGCCAGGAAAGCATTGAATAGAAGTAGAGGATGTAAATATCTCTGTCTTGTTTCTGAGTTTAGTGAAAGTATTCAGCCATTCACATTAAGTGTCATGTTACCTGTGGGACTCTAAGTGTATGTATTATGCATGTGGGCCAGCATATTCAATTTTATGAATTGAGAGTGCTCCCTCTATTCCTAATACTTTCAGCATCTTTATTGTAAATATATTTTGGATTTCTGTCAAATGCTTTTCTATATCTGTTGATGATTATAACTGTTCAATCTTTTGTTATTGTTATTATAGTGAAGTCCATTCATTGATTTCCAAATAAAGTTAAATTAATAATAATTAGATAAATACCAATCTTCTAATCTTTGTGACATGATGATACATGTGATTTGTTAGTATCATTGAAGACATTTGTCCTTGGTTTTAATCAAAATAGTACTGCTATTATGGAATGAATTTGGAAGTGTTCCTCTTATACATAGCAAAAATTTGAGAATAGGTAAGAATATTCCTTTAACTATACAGTTGACTTATTTTTAGTAGGGATCCTTTGCTATCTAATTCAATCTATATTTTTTTACAGGTTTTCAGAGTTTCTGATTCTTCTTGACTCAATGTCAAAAGTTCATATCCTTCTAAGAATTTGTTCCATTTCATCTAAGATATCTAACATGAAGCACAGTTTTCATCCTACTGAGCTGGAAATAGGGGTGGATGGGGGGGAAGTGGGTCATGATTCAAATGTCATATAGACTCTCACTCTTTTTATTGAATTTTTACAGACTTTCTTACATAACATTCTTTCTCTTTCCTGCATGCCTTTAGGGTATCTTCCAAAGCTTTAAAATTTATACTTTTTAGACAAGTTCAGATAGTTATACAGGTTGCATTGAGGTGTAAATCTGTGGAGGCCCCTACTCTGCCTTCCTGCAAGTATAACTTCCATTGTACTTTTGTCAGAGTACAACTATGTCGGTCTCCATGTTCTGGTGGATTTTCTTTTTTTATTTCTTAATATGTTTATTTATTATTTACATCTGAAACGCTGGCCCACCACTTGTTCGCTCCCTAACAGAGACCCTCCTCCATCCTTCCTTCCATTCTCTTCTGAGAGTGTGGGGGTTCCCTTGGGTATCTCCCTTCTTTGGTTCACCAAGTTTCAGCCATACTAGGCACATCTGCTCCCACAGAGGCCAGACAAGGCATCCCTGATAGGGGATGGATTCCGAAATCATGCTAGAGCTTTAGAGAAAGCCTGCACTCCAGCTGCTGGGGAGACTATATGGAGACTGAGCTGTATGTCTGCTACATATTTGCTGAGGGCCTCATTTCAAGGCAAGCACAAATCCCAGTGGATTTTCTTATATTGATTGTTCCTTGCAAAGTTGGTTTTGACTACTGTTTCCAGCTGTCAGTGCCAGTGTTTGGTCAGCCCTAGGGGAGGAGATACAATTTAAGGTGGTGTACATTTCTAAACATAACTTAAAGTAATTGCTGAAATCATTAATGTTTCTCAGTAAGACACGATCTATAGCTTTACTGCTCCAACACCAGAAGATACCACATACTCTTCAAAGAATTATTGACTTTTGTTAATGAATATATATCAGTCGGAGTTGCTGTGACAAAATAGCATAGACTGGATGACTTAACCAAGGTAAAAAGACTATCGATTCATGTTTAAACTTATTTTTGGACTTTTTTTATTGAAAACATTTTAAATATACAATACATTCCATTCATCATGTGTTGGGTTATGGTGGTGAGGGTCCTGTATCCGCCCCAGGGCTTGGGCCTCTGGGAGAGACGAGATGCAGGAAGTTTGACAGCACTCACCCCATCGCATCACTGGGCAGGTGTCCTGCTGTGAAAAGCTGCACAGGACATTGCCCAGGGCTGGGATAGTGTGGCCTTTGGTCCTGAGGACTTTATGGAGCTGGCTTCCGTTAATTCTCAGGCTCTTGGGCATCCTAGGTGCTGCTGGATGCTGCAGAAGAGCAGAGAACAGACAGACTCCCAACCCCCATGCTGGATCTAGCCCAGAGCTGAGAGGGAAGGTGGGGAGGAGCTAGGCTGGGTCCTGCTGGGGACCAAGTCTTTGGCTTCCTTGCAGCTATTCTGGCTTAGCTTGCTAGAGGCTGTGGCTGGGAATGCTGAGAGGCCTTCTGCAGGAGACTAGAAGTGGTTCTTTAGACAAAGGCATGTTCCATTGTTCCCTACAGAGATCCTGATGAAGAGAGACAGTCCATTGTTTTAGGGCATTTATTGTCATGGTGGAGAGTGGTGATGAATGAAACTATACCCCACTTTCTCAGAGTGGGCCTGAGGTTAAAATACATTTTGCTGGGAAAAGTGGCTGGGAAGTAGAGTTTATTGGCTAAGCCTCTAGGTATCTCATATTTTAATGAGATGTCTTGAGGCTATGTGACTAGACCTCTGCCTGTGGAGGGGATTGGGGTGTTTCCCTTACATGACTGATGATCACAGACCTATGGAGAGCTGCAGCCTGTGTCAGGAGCCTGGGGCTCAGGAGCAAGGCAAAATACCTACAATCCCTTGTATAGATATTTCCTGCTGGGGATCCCCTACCAGTTCTCTGGGGTTTTAAACCTTAGCTCAACCAGAAACTAGGCTGCCTTTCATGGTTCTACAATCATATCCCACCCTCCAAATTCTCAGTGATTCTCTCCCTCTTACTCACCCACCCAACTCCAGGCCTTTTCTCCATCTCTTCTTACAAAACAAGCAAACATACAAATCAGAATTTAAAATGGTACTTTTAAAAAGAGAAAGCACAAGAAACCCACCCATACAAACACACAATTTGCTTTCTTGCTTCCATTTTTACATGCTTCATTCTTTCTGCCATGTGAAGTACTAGCTTTTCTTTTGGAAAATAACCCAGACATACACACAGAACACAAAATGAGCATCCTTTTAGAATTCCCACCTAAATTATTATAAACACCCATGTTAAAATCCAAGAATGCTGGTTTTGTTGCTAGTCCTGCCTGAACAGTATCTGAAAAAGGACATGGTGGTGTGATCTTCCTAACTGTTACCATTGCCTAAATACCCCAGGAATGATTTCTAATGCAGAAGAGGAATAGGGCTTCCTTCCAGTGGTAAAAAGTTGGCTGTAGATACAGAGTAATTGTGTGCTAATGATATCTCAGTGTCTTATTAGTAGCACAAGTTATACTTTTGATAAATATTTACTTGTGCATTCACAAACTTTGTTTATAACACCCAATTTTTTAAAAAGTGACAAAATTGCTTCATAATCATCCTTTAAAGCCACCAAGGTTTTACCAGGCATTTGCTAGATATGAAGCAACTATTCATATCTAGCAACTATTGCAATTGCTAGATATGAAGATATATAACTCTGTGACAATTTTAATTTACATCAGGTGCAAGAAGTAAATGGGATTGCCAATGTGGACAGGGAAATGTACATGAGGCTTCAGCCCTACAAAAGAAACCACAAGACAGAGAGAAAAGTTGGAAGCAAAGGAGGTAGCCTTCCCTGGGGAAGAGTGTACCAACTGGTTATCCACTGGCAAATGGTTAGCCCTGAAAACATATACAAATATCTACATGGACTGAACAGGTTATATTTTGGAATATGTTTGTATTCATATAAACATGCAATATTTTTACTAATTAGTGAAAAGAGACCATGAATTTGAAAGAGAGTGGGAAGGGTTATATGGAAGGAGTTAGAGGGAAGATAGAGCAGGAAGAATTGTTCTAACTTATACTGTATCTCAAAAATTTTCAAGAAATTTGCTTCAAAAAAAGAAAGAGAAAAAGCAAAACAGAGAGAAAGGAAATAAAGAGGGAGAGAGAGGGAGAGAAAGTGAGAGAGAAAGCAAGAGAGAGAGAGAAAGAAAGAAAAAATTACAGAAACCTAAAGTAGCTTAAAACAATATGACTTTGGATTGAAGATTGTTGGGTAGTATATTGACATTTTATGTTTAACTGTTACCTCAGGAGCACAGAATAATATAATTTCTAAATGTCAATGTTCAACACAGCTTACAGGAAAATAAAGAGACAGAAAATAGAGTCCTAATAAAATTTTCTATTAGATTTTTATTAGTAGTTTTTATTATTCTTCATTATTTCATGAAGTATATTTGGATCATATTATTTTCCCTTTCCTAACACATGCCAGATTCTCCACACCTGTGTACATAGCTCAAATCATGTTTATTTTTCTCTCTCTCTCCCCCCTCTCTTTTTCTCTCTCTTGCTGTCTCTCTAAAAAAAAAACAAAAAAAACAAAAAATCAGAACAAAAATAAATTTAAAATAAACAACAACAACAACAAAAAGAATAAGACAACGGTTACCAAACCAAACCAAACAACAACGAGAACACAAAAAAGCAAGGGGTCTCTTTGTATTGGCCTACTAGTCTTGCACTTACATCTTGCCCTGGAGTATGATTAACATATTTAGTGTTACTCCACTAGGGACTACTTGCTTTTTCTTTCGTACCAGATAACAACTTTATATAATGTCTTGTGTAAGGGTGGGGTTTTGTGTCAACTTCTTCATGCTGAAGTTTTATCAGGTTTAAACTTGTATGTTTCATGCATCCTGCCATAGTCTCTGTGACTCATGTGGACGTCAGTCCTGTTGTGTCTGGAGGATGTTGTTCTCTTGGAGTCACCCATCACTTCTGGCTTTTATAATCTTTCTGTATTTTCTTCCACATAGATCCTTTTGCCATAAGAGGAGGGGCTTGATAAACACACCACATTTAGTGATGAATGCTTCAAAGTCTCTCAATCTCAGTTGAGTTGTGGGTCTCTGTGTTAATTATTCTGATAGGGGCTGAGTTGTGAACTGACTTTTGTGTATGAACTGGGAATATGTAGGAGTCATGTGATTGCTGCATTCATTTGGCAGAATAATAGTAGTAGATCTTTTTCTAGGCCCATAATATATCTAATTTCATGTTCTTGGCCACTTTAGCAGTGTCAGGTATTGGATTACATCTCAGGGAGTAGTCCTTACATCCAATTAAAATGTTCTTGGTTACTGTCCTACTCCACTACTGTACTATCTTACCTATACTATTTTATCTGTACTATTGTACAGACAGATTGTTGTTTTAGGTTGCAGGATTCATAGCTGGGTGATACCGAGGATTGCTTTTCTTCTTTAGTAATATTTATAGTGTTTTCTAGCACCGTGAATGCTAAGGCAGTTGGGGTGAAGTTTCTACTCCAGCATCGGCTCAAGTTGTCCATGTTTGATTACATAAGTAAGTGAGTGGTACCTTCTGAAAAAAAGCCTGATTATCAGGTTGTGGAAGATATCCAATAACCTTCACAATATCCAGTTATGTTTAGGGAAGTGGCATGTGAGACACCTTTGGTTCAAATTTGAGGCTACTGTATTGAGCCTCAGAAGGAAAGACTGTTCTATAGGGTAACCCTAGTTAAGCTACTTTCCCATTTCAGCTCTGTAATGCAAATCCTCTGGATGTAATTTCCAATCTATCAAAAACTCTGTGTCTGACTTCAAACATTACACATTATAATATTCCAAACTCCAATTCATGCAGCAAATTTTGACTACTAGGGAATACTTTACATCCTTAATGAAGTCAACAAAAGTTCCACCAAGGTGAATGCTGATACCACCTCCTCTAATTAAAGGGAATCATTCAAGTGGATATTTGTAAAATAAATGCAATTTGCTGCAAGGTGTTTTCTAGCATTTCCAGAAGTCAGAGTTAAACTCACTCTATAACAGCAATTGAATTTCCATTATCATCTGTGCCACAAAAGGCAGTGCTTACATATTGCAGAGCTCTAAATGAGGCAGTAGTATGATTCATTTTAGCATACATTTGATTGACCAGTAATATGTGCTAGATAATGGCTGTACAGGAGGAAATGATTGAATTGCAATCACTGCAGCATCAGTTTGGAGGGACTATAAATGATGAGTAGAAAGAAAAAGAAAAGAAATGAGACTTTTATAGGTGGTATTAGTCAGGAGTCTCTACAGAAACCAAACTGAAAGAACTTATTAGAGTAGCTCACAGACTGTGGTCCAGCTGTTCCAATAATGCTGTTCCCTAATGGAAAGTCCAAGAATCCAGTAGTTGTTCAGTACAGTACACAAGGAGGTCTGGCTTAGCTGCTCTGAAGTATATGCCAGAATTCTAAAGACATTGATTCTACTGCTATTGAAGGAAAAAAAGCATCAGAGTGAGGGCAAGCAGGCAAAGGGCAAGCAAATAGCAAGAACTTTCTTCTTCCATGTCTCTTGTATATGTTGCCACCAGAAGGTATATTCCAGATATAAAGTGAGTCTTCTCAACTGAAATGAGCAAACCAAGAAAACATTCTGCTTGTATACCTGACTTTGTAACTTCTAATGTACAGAAAGTGTTTGATTTTAAAGTTCTGAGTCTAGGAAGTTCAGTATCAAGGCAATAACTAGTTAGATGAGTCTGATTCCATTATGAACTCTCTGTCCTCTTCTACAGAGAAGAATACTGCTTGATCACAAGGTAAGATGAGGAAGAAAGAATAAAATAGTTTAAGTGTTTTTATAATGGCACTGAAGCTAGTCAGAAGCTATTAACCCTTTTTGTTTGCTTTATTTTAGACAAGGCTTTGTTACATAGCCCAGACTAGCCTGGGACACTATATAATATAAATTTGGGCTTCCAACTTGCAATTTTCCTGTCTTGGCCTCTCAAACCCTAACCTTCCAGGTAAGCCCTATTATGCAAGACTCAGATCTATACTAACTATTTTATAATGAATAGTGAATACATTTTATAATGAACTCTCAATACCTCCTCAAAACAGCTTCACAATGATGACAAAATTCCAGGGTAGGTGTTGAGGTGACTTATATTCAAGCCATATTACTAAATATGATTTCTTTTTTCAATGCAAATGGGTCACCCTAGAAATAATACACACATAAATCAAAGTAAATAGAAACAGTGGGTTATATTTAGATATTTATGCATATAATATAATAAAAGAGCAGTTTTTTTATTTGTGGAGAAGGGATGAAGAGGGGACATGGAAGGTGCTTGAGAGAAGGGACATTAGAGGGGTGAAAGAGGACAGGAAAAGGAGAAATTATGTAATTATGTTTGAATTAAAAACTTGAGAGAACTTAAAGAAATAAGAAATAGACTTATCATTTATGAATTTATATGATCATAGTGAGAAAAAGTACATAAATAATATAACTGCATAACCATAAATAAGTTAAGAAGGATACAGTTATTTGAGGATAAACCATTAGATAAATAGAACAAACTTGATAAGAATATATGCAAGTGCTTTAAACCAGATAAATTTTATTTTAAAGTTATTTTTATAAAGTTATAAAGTTTATAAAGTTATTTTTTTAAGTGCTCATAGTTTAGGTATATAGAATTAAGCATTTCAACAGATTCATTGCACTTTAAATCAAGATAAGTAAAAAATTCAAATGAAGAGGTTAGAGAGAATATTCAAGGGCCAGTTGTAGGCCTCAGGGGTAATATCAAGCTTCATAAGGCACTTGTGAGAGTTGGCATTCATAGAAGTATTAGCAAATGAGTCTGTGGGTATGAGGTCAACAAAGTGAAGGAGCGAGAACATTTAACCTCACACAAAGAATTACAGGCAACTAAGGAAGTCTGAGAACAGAGCAGTTGGCCCACAATACTGATTTCACAATCCAGATAACAAACAAGTGACAGTGTACAAATGGAACAGGCTGTATGTCTGTATTTAGGAATATAGTTGTATATACTTATGTGTATATAACAATAATTAATGAAACAAGAGTCCATGAATTTAAAAACGAGCAATGAGAAATATATGGAAGGGTTTGGAGAAATGAAAGTGGAGGGGAAAATTTTGTAATTATGTTATATTACCAAAAAAAATTAAAAGAATTAAGCAACAGAAGTGACATAGACCTATTAAAACATAAAATAAGAAAAAGAAAAGATGCACAAGTTTATTTGACAACAAGGGACCTAGAGTGAACATGTTGAAAAGAATTATGTTTGATTGAAAAGTTGCAACTTTGAAAATTTGATTACATAACCAAATGGTGGGCATGAATTTTCCCCACATTATGTCCTGAATCTTAAGCTTTCAAGGTTTGCTTTTTCTTAGAAGCAAAATGATTCCACAAAGAAAATATGTTCAAAGCACAAAAGAAATTGTTTTACCTGTCATGAATTTCCCAAGTGTAGAAAGTGAAGTGCTAAAAGAAGCTAAACAGAGCATTTAGAACATGCATTAGTGATTCCTACTTTGCTTTTCTAGCCATTAAACCCCTCAACTTAGGAAACACTGCCAGTAAAATGCTTGATATATTTAAAATCTTGATCATAGACAATCAAGTCTGATTTCTTTTCTTTAGCTACATTTTTGAGTATGAAATACTTCTCAAAGAATATTTTCTGTTATTCATGGCACTTTCGTAAGGCATTTATTTTCCCATGATAATTATGTGAAGAGATCAAGCCCTTTCTATACATAAAAAGCTGTGTACCACAAATAATCTTATCTTTTAGAGCACATTCCTCTCATCTGTGAATTTTCCAGAGTTCAGTTATCTGCAGTCAAACATGGTCTGAAAAATAAACTGAACATTCCATAAATAACCAGCTCATAAATTTTAAGTTGTGTGCTATTCTGAGAAGCAGGGTCAAAGTTTTCACTATATTGCACAGTTCTGCCCAGGATGTGACTCATCCTTCTAACACATACATCCCAAATGTTTTCACTAGCTATTCTTTAATAACTTAAGAATTCTTCTAGTCAGTAGATCAATGATTGTGGAATCACAGCTCTCTTATTCAAGTCACCCTCACATTAATTAATAACAGTTTCCAAATGCAATTTTCTGATCAAAATGAGACACTCATTAGGCTCCTGTGGCAGCAGGCCTAAAGGAGAAGACAGAATGTACATAGGTTTAAGACTGACTGTCTTAGGGTTTCTATTCCTGCACAAACATCATGACCAAGATGCAAGTTGGGGAGGAAATGGTTTATTGAGCTTACACTTCCATGCTGCTGTTCATCACCAAAGGAAGTCAGGACAGCAACTCAAGTAGATCAGGAAGCAGGAGTTGATGCAGAGGCCATGGAGGAATGTACCTTACTGGCTTGCTTGCTTCTCCTAGGTTGCTCAGCTAGCTTTCTTATAGAGCCCAAGACTACCAGCCCAGGGATGGCACCACCCACAAGGGACACTTTCCCCTTGCTCACTAATTGAGAAAATGCCTTACACCTGGATCTCATAGATGCATTTTTTTCAACTGAAACTCCTTTCTCTGTGATAACTCCAGCTTGTGTCAAGTTGACACAAAACCAGCCAGTACACTGACCACAGTTTTATGTATCTATTGAAAGTCTTGGAGCTTATCCACAGAAGATAAGGGAGGAAGCTGGTTCTAACATGATGATGGAATTCCTACACAGTAATATTATGAACTAATGTGGTCCAAAAGAAACTCTTGAGATATACACAAACTAGTGGTTTACTTAAAGGAGAATGGTAGACTGGTCTAAAATGTATACACTTGTTAAATTCTGTAACCTGGAGTAACTCAGATTATTTGTTAATCTGTACATTAAAGATAAAAGTAATGTTCAACTGAGTAGTCAGTAAAGGGATGCTGTGAAGACTTTAAGAGGGAAATGATAAGGCACAGAGGAAAGAGAACAAAATTGAGGGCCTCTATGATCACTCAGACAAGGGATTCACCTCTATAATCACTGAGATGATGGAGTCTCCTCTATGATCACTCAGATGATGGATTCTCCTGTATGATCACTCAGATGAGGGATTCTCCACACAAACTGTTGCCAAAGGAGATGGAGGTTGATTAGATTACCCAAAACTATTTTTGAATCAGTGAAAAATCTATAAAAAGAAATAGTGAAACTAAAGCAGATATAAAGATGATTTTAGAAATAAATTTAATTGTTCAACTTTCAGCTTCTAATAATTATTCATCAATTACTCTGCTGCTTGGCAATTTGTTGAATATAGTTAAATTTTGGGTCCATCTTTAGGGATCAAACATAGTAAAAATAAATTAGCAAACAAATTAATATTAAGTCACATTTAAAAAGAAATGGAGTTCTTCATTGTGTTTTTGGTCTATTTATAATTTTATTTTTGTTCTACTTTGAATTTACACAAAAATATTGTACATTTTCATGGTGAAACATGTAGAATTATAATATCTGTAAACATGATACGATATTGAAAATAATGTTTAAAACTCTATAAATACTTAGTATTTCTTTGTAGTAGAAACATCTAATATAAATTTCTTTCCTTTTACAAAATATGCAGTACCTATAGTGCATATCTATAGTTACTCTTCTGTACAATAGCAGAAAAGAAATTATTTCCTTTTATCTAACTATACCTGACTGTCTGTTAGCCAAGTTTAATGCTTGTAATGTTATTGTCAGCAAATGCCAAAATTTAGGTAAGATGTTTACATTTCTTCTTTTTGAAGCTCAAGAAGAAGGAAGACCAAAGTATAGTTGCTTCAGTCCTTCTTAGAAGGGGGATCAAAAGGAAATACAGAGACAAAGTATGGAGTAGAGATTGAAGGAAAGGCTATCTAGAGACTGTCCCTCATTGGGATCCATACCATATACAGACACCAAACCGAGACACTAATGTAGATGCCAAGAAGTACTTGCTGACAGGAGCCTGATATAGCTTTCTCCAAAGAGGATCTGCCAGAGCCTGACAAATACAGAGGTGGATGCTCACAGCCAACCACTGTACTGAGCATGGGGTCCCCAATAGAGGAATTAGAGAAAGGACTGAAGGAGCTTCAGGGGTTTGTGACCCATAGGAAGAACAATATTAACCAACTAGACTGCCCCAGAGCTTGCAGAAACCAAACCACCAACCAAAGAGTACACATGGAGGGGTCCATGTCTCTAGCCATATATGCAACAGAGGATGGCCTTGTTGGACATCAATGGGAGAAGAGACCCTTGTTCCCCATTCCCCAATGTAGGGGAATGCCATGGTGTGGAGGTGGGAGTAGGTGGGTAGGTGGGTGGTTGAGCACCCTCATAGAAGCAGGGGGAGGGAGAATGGGATAGGGGGTTTCCGAAGGGGAAACTGGGAAAGAAGATAACATTTGAAAAGTAAATAAATAAAATTTTCAAAACAAAAATGAAAAAAAAAAGACAAAGAATTAGCTTTGTATATACTCATTTTAAACCTATATAATAAATGATTTTTCTGTAGTGTTTTGGTTCAAAATAAACAATACTGGAGAAATATTGGAAACATATCAAGGATAATGAAAATAGAAGTGAATAATATATGACTAAGAATTATATATGCAATGGACAAAGACATAGGGCTAATAACAATTAATTGGCAAATAAAATCTAGGCTGTAAAAGCAGGGAAACTGATCAGTTGCTAAATGGTTCTTTGCCTAGACCTCAATCAATAACAGCCAGGACAATATGTCTCTCCTAGGTCCCAGCAACCCTACCATAGTAGGCACTGAGAATTGCAGCTCAGCTGAAACACAAGATAAAAACATGAAAATAGCCCTTATGAATAGGATAAACATTAAAGAGGAAATGAAAAACTCCCTTGAAATATATGAAAACAAACAAATAATGTAAGGAAATCAATAAAAACTTCAAGGCCTGAAAGTGGAAATAGAATCAATAAAGAACACTCAAACTGAAGGAAATCAGGAATGAGAAATTTAGGAACGTGAAGAGAAACCACAGAGGCCAACCTCACCACTGGAGATGGAAAGGAACTGTTAGGCACTAAAGACGCAGTATAGGAAATGGAGACCTTGGTTAAAGGAAATGTTAATTTGAAAAGGATTTTGGCACAAAGTTAGTTTTTGTTTCATCTTATTATATTTTATAATTATTCCTTAGAAGTTTGTTTCTTTTCTAATGCGAAATAGAAAGGCAGTGGATCTAGATGGGAGGAGAGGTAGGAAGGAACTGGGAGGAGTGGAGGAAGAGGAAACCACATAACCAGGGTATATTAATTAAATCTTCTAACGTTTCACCTAAAACTACAGAAGCATGAACTAGATATTTGACATAAAAATGAGACAGAAGGATAAACTCTAGACTTCTTAAAGCAAAGTAAGAAAACAAAAGAGATTTATTGTAACCTTGAAGGATATAAATATCCTATTTGTCATTAAGTTGTCTTCCGTTATCATGGCCAGCTCTTCTAGCCTGCTGAAATTTCCTCTGATTTTGATTTGTGTTTTCTATGGTTTTCCCTTTGTTTCCTTTCTTAGATTATAGGCAAATATGCTTCAGTGGTGTCCTGAAAAAGTAAAAATAAATCAGGAAATACCAAAGTAAGATCACTGATTTTATTTTTGTTTAATTAATGACAGACATAAGAATAATAGTTCTGAATAGTTGTGTAACAAGAAAAAAAAGCAAGCTAGAGCATAATAGTTGACAGGGTATCTACCTATTATATAGAAGTCCTGACTTTGGTCTCTAACATAACATAAACTGGGCATCTGTGAAACCTTATCTCAACCAACCAACCAACCAAAGGGGAACTGGCAAAGGATATTGGCAACATGGCTCCCTATAACGCACAAGCATGCTATCTCTTTTTGTAAATTTTAACAGATTAATTTGTACATCACCCTCAGCTTCCTTCCTCCCTGTTATGTGTTGTAATGCAAACACTTTTTTGCTGCTATCTTCCATATATTTCACTTACAATAATTTAAGTTTATTGTGATCTAGGAAAGATTTCATTATTTCATCATCAATTTAAATTGTTTTACTTGTTTTCTTTTTTTATTTATTTTTCATAATTTACATTTCAAATGTTTCCCTTTTCCAGATCTCCCTTTTCTTAAATAAGGCTTTCTGCTGTTACTTTATATTTCTCCCTAATTAAACTCCTACTTTAACTTTGTTTTTTGTTTTTTTGTTTTTTTGGGGTTTTTTTGGTACTTCTTTCATCAAATATAACCTCATTCTTTGCACCTCAGAACACATCCAGGTCTCCATGAATCCTTTGGATTCTGAGTGTTCAACTACTCTCTTTGAAATGTATACTTCTCTGTGCCTTTTATGTGAACTTTCCTCTCTGCCCTTTGGAAAGAAAATAAAAAGAGTGTGAAAAACTACCTTTATGAATTACTAGTTCAACTTTTAGAAAAATCAAATGTCCTGCTTGTTGTTTCCATTTATTTGCCAGAACTATTATTTGTACTATTATTCTCATTTCAAATATTCTCAATCACTGAAAGTTTCATTGGCAATCAGCAATAAACCTTAGTGTCACTAAATACAATGGATATGCCTTATTCCTAAGTTTATAAAGTTTCAAACATGAAATTATCTCCTTCTTGACTTCTAGAATAAACTTTCTAACAGCATGTATGTAAACAAAGGGTTGTTTTGATGAAGACCATCATTTCAAAAGAAGTGAGGTAATCCTAATATCCTGTAATAATATGCAAAGAAAATGGGAGCAGATTGGGAGTTAGACTACTAAAAGAAGTCAGGTTTTGTGTTGAGCTAATGCAATGTCTACTTAAAATGCATAAGGTACACAATAATTTTCTGGACTGGAGTGGACAATGAATGCCTTTGAGAATTTCTTAAGCTGTAATGTCACATGTTACAGGCCAAATGAGTAAGTTTTTTAATTTCAATGGGATTATTACAGACAGAAAAGGCAAAACAGTAGAAGTCAATGTAGTTACAATTACAACATGAGGGCAGAGGTGGACCTAGAATGATCTTAAATGGTGAAGACTAACCATTTTCATCCATAGCAATTTCAATTATATGCCTTTGTTCCCAGATCTACACAACAAATGTAGTTTGCTTCATTCTATGTGATATTGCCTTGGTTACTGCTGTGCTTACACTTTAAACCATCTTTTATATCTAATCTTTCTCTGTCACATCTGACGATCTTTTTGCTATTATACGTAGATAGCCTGGCCTCTCTGCTCTCTTCTGAGACCTGCACTGTTGCTGCTATCTTTAACATAATCTTGTATTTTCTTCATGCCTACTCCCGCCAGCGGTTTAAGTTGTAGCCTTACAGTCTTGGGAAACATCTTGCAAACAGGGTGTGCCCCAGAAAGTTTCAGTCTCTATTCTCATTCTCTGGATAAAGACAAAACTTGGCCTCTATTAGTTTCCTCAGTTCACAACCAGTTAGAGGAGTTTAGTACAGATTAAGTACACAGTAAAAAACTTTCAGATGAATGACCATGTATGTAAGTATTAGCATTATAAATCAGGATTTTTAAAATACATATCATAGAATATAAAAACTAGCATCATTAGGCATATTCATTTTGTCTCTTTATGTATCTTTAAATGATTTACTTTTCTTGATCTTCTTTCTTACCCTCAACCAAAGCTACTTTCCTTAGTAATAAAATAATTGCTCAATGATGCTCTCTTACTTCACATGTATCCTTCTGTCCTTATTTATTAACAATGCTTTCAAAGTTATCCTTTGAATTCATGATTTTGATCAAAATATCTCCATTTTCTTTTAATTCTTCTT
This sequence comes from Rhynchomys soricoides, assembly GCA_019843965.1. Lineage (NCBI taxonomy): Eukaryota > Metazoa > Chordata > Mammalia > Rodentia > Muridae > Rhynchomys > Rhynchomys soricoides. Next base: position 60,716 of record JADRCH010000058.1, read on the forward strand.
GATTCTTAAACTCTATGGCTTTTCTGTACTCTGAAGAAAGGAGACACAGTTTTAAGTGCCCTTTATAATAGTTGTTTTTGTTTTATTTTATTTTTTAGGTTTTCTCATTTTCTTCCATGTCCTTGGATGTCCTCTGCTTCACTTACACATTGCATTGTTTCAAGACCCCCATTTTTTGTAATTTTTGGGGGGTGACATTGGAGTGGTATCTTTGTTGTTCCTTCAGGCTTTAAAAGTTTATGGTGTGTGTAGTTAACTGTGCTTCAGATTTCAGGTTATGTATTGCTGACTGAAGTGAGGCACTGCCACACCTTCTGAGGCAGCATCTTTCAAACCTGACAGACTTCTAATGTGTTTATTTTTAAGCTTTAGAGGCTAGGTATTAAAAAAGTCAACAGTATTCAAAGATAGGGGCTTTGAGAAGGACTTACATCACCACCAGCATGAATAGACTAATGTACTGGTGAATTCACAGGTAAAAGGCTAGCCATAAAAGGGCCTAATTGAAGGAGGCAGATTGGTTAGGTCTGCTTTTGAAAGATAGAACCTATCCTCTGCATCCAGCTTTTGTTCTGTACTTACTGCCTCCTGAGAGGCAAGCAACTCCTTATACCATAACTCCCAAGTCATAGTATGTATTCTGCTTTACCTCAAGTTCAAACAGATGACATCAGATGATCTTGGACAGAAACCCCTGAGATCCTGAACCAAGAGCAAATGTTTTTTCTTTGAAGTCATGTAATTTTTCATGTGTTTTAATAGGTTGTAAAAAGGTAAAGACATGTGCTCGGATTTCATCATTCCTTCTCTCTCATGTAAGAAAATAGTCTCCTCAAAAGTATAGTAAGTGCTTACTTTAGGTAAGAAAATATCTGGCTGACAGAAGTCCTCATTAACTGTGAATAAATCCATTTTCTTTCTACTGTTAGTTTGAGAAGCAATTCCAGAAAGAGTAACATCTAAATTCTGCCACTTAGCCACATCTTAGTCCTTCTGAACTAAGTCAACCTCTTTGATAAAATTGCTTCTTGGTTTTCTGTACATGGATTTACTACATTGTATTTTGCATACAAGCAATCAAAGGTTTTTCCACTTTGCAGATCTAAATTTATTTTATTGTTGCCACGGTTACATCATTGTATTGTTATTCATTCTGAAATAACATACTTTCCATCATCCAAACTACATCACACAGTGAAATTCTCTATCCCAAAGACATATTTTATTCTGCCTTTTTTGCATACCTATTAACACTAACTTACCATTTCTAAAATAAGCAATTTTATTACTTTAACATATCTAAGCCCTTATATGCCATTTGTTCATAAAACTAAAAAAAAAAAAAAAAATTGAAAAGAAAATGAAGAAAAAAACTTGTGGAACAATATAAAATAATAATATCCAGAATAAATGTGTATGCACATCTTATTTTTCTAAAATATATTTAACCTAAGTTTTATATGTTGTCAGTTCTTTAATTTTCTCATTCATACAAAAGTCATGTTTAATTTTTCAGGAAGAGAGCTGGTCCATTTTATAAAATAAAATGGAATTAATTAATTTGAGATATCACTTAAATGGATTCTTTGATTCAAATAATCCATAAATGTCTTTGAAATTTAGTTTTTAAATACTTTTAACATACTTGAACTTGGAGTACGTCTTTTCATTCTTAATTCAGGTAAAATAAAATCACTGGCTTTATGTTAGGTAGCCTGGCAGGTATTAACAACCTTGAAGACCCCTAAATATGAACTTCTTACTCAGTAAGAGAGAGCAAGACCAGCTAATACCAGAGATAACCAGATGGTGAAAGGCAAGGGCAGGAACATGAGGAACAGAAACGAAGGCAACTTGGCTTCATCAGAACCCAGTTCTCCCACCACAGGAAGCCCTGAATACCCCAAAACACCAAAAAAGCAGGACTCGGATTTAAAATCACATCTCATGATGATAATGGAAGATTTTAAGAAGGAAATAATTAACTCTCTTAAAGAAATACAAGAGAACACAAGTAAAAAGTTAGAAGCCCTTAAAGAGGAAATACAGAAAAACAAAATCAAACAGGCAAGCGAAATGAACAAAACTATCCACGATCTAAAAATGGAAATAGAAACAATAAAGAACTCACAAAGGAGGAAACTCTGAAGATAGAAATCCTACGAAAGAGATCAGAAGTCATAGATGTAAGCATCACCAACAGAATACAAGAGATAGAAGAGAGAATCTCAGGTGCAAAAGATACCATAGAAAACATTGACACAACAGTCAAAGAAAATGTAAAGCACTAAAAGCTCCTAACCCTAAAAATTCAGGAAATCCAGGACACAATGAGAAGACCAAACCTAAGGATAAGAGTTATAGAGGAGAGTGAAGATTCCCAATTTTAAGGGCAGTAAACATCTTCAACAAAATTATAGAAGAAAACTTCCCTAACTTAAAGAAAGAGATAAATATAAACATTCAAGAAGCCTACAAAACTCCAAATAGATTGGGCCAGAAAACAAAGTCCTGTGCATTTGAAACACCAAATGCACAGAACAAGGAAAGAATATTAAAAGCAGTAAGGGAAAAAGATCAAGTAACATATAAAGGCAGACCTATCAGAATTACAACAGATTTCTCACCAGAGACTATGAAAGCTAGAAGATCTTGGACAGATCTCATGAAGACCCTAAGAGAAAACAAGTGCCAGCTGAGGCTGCTATACCCAGTAAAACTCTCAATTTCCATAGATGGTGAAACCATGATATTCCATGACAAAACCAAATTGACACAATATCTTTCCACAAACCAGTACCTACAAAGGATAATAGATGGAAAATGCCACCACGAGAAGGGAAATTGCACCCTAGAAAAAGCAAGAAAGTAATGTTTCAACAACCAAAAGAAGATACCACACAAACATAAAAATAACATCGAAAATAACAGGAAGCAACAATCACTATTACTTAATATTTCTTAACGTCAATGGACTCAATTCCCCAATAAAAAGACATATGGTAACAGACTGGATACATATACAGGACCCAGCATTTTGCTGCATACAGGAAATGCACCTCAGTGTTAAAGACAAACAATACTCAGAGTCAAGGGCTGGAAGACAATTTTCAGGCAAATAGTCCAAAGAAACAGGCAGACATAGCCATTCTAATATCAGATAACATCGACATTCAACTAAAAGTCATCAAAAAAGATAAGGAAGGACTCTTCATCTTAACCAAAGAAAAAATCTACCAAGAAGAACTCTGAATTCTGAACATCTATACTCCAAATGCAAGGGCACCCACATTCATAAAAGAAACTTTAGTAAATCTCAAAGCACACATTGCACCTCACACAATAATAGTAGGAGACTTCAACAGCCCACTCTCATCAATGGGCAGATCTTGAAACACAAACTAAACAGAGATACAATGAAACTAACAGAAGTAATGGAACAAATGGATTTAACAGATATCTATAGAACAATGCATCCAAAATCAATAGAATATACCTTCTTCGCAGCACCTCATGTTACTTTCTCCAAAATTGACCATGCACTTGGTCACAAAACAAATCTCAACAAATATAAGAGGATTGAAATAATCCCATGCCTCCTATCAGATCACTACAGATTAAGGCTGGTTCAATGGCAACAAAAACAACAGAAAGCCATCATACACATGGAAGCTGAACAACACCATACTCATTGAAAACCTGGTCAAGGAAGAAATAAAGACTTAAAGACTTCCTTGAATTTAATGAAAATGAAAGTACAACATACCCAAACCTATGGGGCATAATGAAAGCAGTGTTAAGAGGAAAACTCATAGCTCTGAGTGCCTCCAAAAAGAAACTGAGTGAGCATACTCTAGGAGCTTAACAAAACACCTGAAATCTCTAGAACAAAAAGTAGCAAATACACCCAACAGGAGTAGAAGGGAAGAAATAATCAAACTCAGGGCTGAATCAAGTAGAAACAAAACGAACTATACAAAGAATCAACAAAACCAGGAGCTGGTTCTTTGAGAAAATCAACAAGATAGATAAACCTTTAGCTAGACAAGCCAGAGAGCACAGAGACAGTATCCAAATTAACAAATTCAGAAATGAAAAGGGAGATATAACAACAGATGCTTAGTAATCAAAAAAATCTTCAGATCCTACAACAAAAGAATATACTCTACAAAATTGGAAAATCTAGATGAAATGGACAATTTTCTAGACAGACACCAAATACCAAAGTTAAGTCAGGATCAGATAAACCATCTAAGCATCCCTATAACCCCTAAAGAATTGGAAGTAGTCATTAAAAGTCTCCCAACCAAACAAAGCCCAGGATCACATGGGTTTAATGCAGAATTCTATTGGACCTTCCAAGAAGACCTAATATCAATACTCTTCAAACTATTCCACAAAATAGAAACAGAAGGAACACTACACAATTCATTCTATAGGGCCACATTTACACTGATACAAAAACTACACAAAGACCCAACAATGAAAGAAAACTTCACACCAATTTTCCTTATGAATATCGATGGAAAAATACTAGATAAAATTCACACTAAGGGTATCCAACAACACATCAAAATGATCATTCTTTATGGTCAAGTAGGCTTCATCCCAGGGATGCAGGGATGGTTCAATACCTGGAAATCCATCAATGTAATTCACTACATAAACAAACTCAAAGAAAAAAACCACATGGTCATTTTGTTAGATGCTGAAAAATCATTTGACAAAGTTCAACATCCCTTCATGATAAAAGTCTTGGAAAGATCAGGAATTCAAGGAGCATACTTAAACATAGTAAAAGCAACATACAGCAAACCAGTAACCAACATCAAACTAAATGGAGAGAAACTTGATGCAATCCCACTAAAATCAGGGACTAGACAAGGCTGCCCTCTGTCTCCCTATCTATTTAATATAGTACTTGAAGTTCTAGCTAAAGCAATCAGACAACAAAAGGAGGTCAAAGGGATACAAATTGGAAAGGAAGAAATCAAAATATCACTATTTGCAGATGATATGATGGTATATTTAAGTGACCCGAAAAACTCCACCCGAGATCTGCTACAGCTGATAAACAACTTCAGCAAAGTGGCTGGATACAAAATTAACTCAAGCAAATCAGTAGCCTTCCTATTCTCAAAGGATAATTGGGCTGAGAAAGAAACTAGGGAAATAACACCCTTCACAATCGTCACAAACAATATAAAATATCTTGGTGTGACTCTAACCAAACAAGTGAAAGATCTGTATGACAAGAACTTCAAGTCTCTGAAGAAAGAAATTGAAGAAGACCTCAGAAGATGAAAAGATCTCCCACGCTCATGGATTGGCAGGATTTATATTGTAAAAATGGCCATCCTGCCGAAAGCAATCTACAGATTCAATGCAATCCCCATCAAAATCCCAACTCAATTCTTCATAGATATAGAAAGAGCAATTCTCAAATTCATATGGAATAACAAAAAACCCAGGATAGCAAAAACTATTCTCAACAATAAAAGAACTTCTGGAGGTATCAGCATCCCTGACCTCAAGCTGTACTACAGAGTGGCAGTGATAAAATATGCATGCTATTGGTACAGTGACAGGCAGGTAGATCAATAGAATAGAATTGAAGACCCAGAAATGCACCCACACACCTATGGTAACTTCATCTTTGCCAAAGGAGCTAAAATCTTTCAATGGAAACAAGATAGCAATTTCAACAAATGGTGCAGTCTCAACTGGAGGTCAACATATAGAAGAATGCAAATTAATCCATTCCTATCACCCTGTACAAACCTCAAGTCCAATTGGATCAAGGGCCTCCACATAAAACCAGATACACTGAATCTAGTAGAAGAGAAAGTGGGTAAAAGTCTTGAACACATGGGCACAGGGGAAATGTTCCTGAACAGAACACCAATAGCTTATGCTCTAAGATCATGCATCCATACATGGCATCTCATGATATTGCAAAGCTTTTGTAAGGTAAAGAACAGAGTCAATAGAGCAAAATGGCAACCAATAGATTGGGAAAAGATTTTTACCAATCCTACATTTGCTAGAGGGCTAATCTCCAATATATACAAAGAACTCAAGAATTTAGACTCCTGATAATCAAATAACCCTATCAAAAAATGTTGAACAGAGCTAAACTGAATTCTCAACTAAGGAAACTTGAAGGTCTGAGAAGCCCCAAAAGAAATATTCAACACCCTTAGTCATCATGGAAATGCAAAGCAAAACAACCTGGATATTCCACCTCACCCCAATCAGAATGGCTAAGATCAGAAACTCAGGTGACAACAGATGTTGGCGAGGATGTGGAGAAAGAGGAACACTCTTCCATTTCTGGTAGAATTGCAAGGTGGTACAACTACTCTGGAAATCATTTTGGCGGACCCTCATAAAATTGGAAATAATACGATGTGAGAACCCAGCATATACCCAGAAGATGCTACAACACATAATAAGGACACATGCTCCACTCTGTTCATAGCAGCCATATTTATAATAAGCAGAAGCAGGAAGCAACCCAGATGTTCTTCAACAGAGGAATGGATACAGAGAATGTGGTACATTTATACAACGGAATACTACTCAGATATTAAAAACAATAACTTCATGAAATTCTTAGGCAAATGGATGAAACTTGAAAATATCATTCTGAGTGAGGTAACTTAGTCACAAAAGAACAAACATGGCATGTAGTCACTGATTAGCAGATATTATCCCAAATGTTCAGAACATCCATGATTCAATTCACTGTTGGACTGAGCATGCATTCCCAGGTGGAGGAGTTGTAGAAGGGACTGAAAAAGTTGAGCAAGTTTGCAGCCCGATGGGGAGGGAGCAACAGTGTCAACTATTCAGGCTCCCCAGTTTCCCAGAGATTGGACCACCAAACAAAGAATGCATATGGAGGGGCACATGGTGCTGGCCACATGTGTGGCAGAGGAGGGCCTTTTTGGCCATCAGTGGGAGGAGAGGCCGCCTTTGGGTCTGAGAGTGTTAGATGCTCCAGTATAGTGCCAGGGATGGAAGATGGGAGTGGTTGTGTGGGTGGGGAAATACTCTCATAGAAGCAGGGGTGGGTGAATGGTATAGGGGTTTTCCAAAGGGGAGACCTGGAAAGGGGAAATCAATTGAAATGTAAATAAAGTATTAAAAATAGAAAAAGAAAAAGAAAAAGAAAAACATTGCCCCTCTCTGCTAAACCCAGGTTATGGTCAGGTAACTCACTTACACAGTCCAGGCTTATGTGCTTTAAGTAACCATAATGAACTTGGCCATCCCACAACCATCCTCAATCCAGAAGGTACCCCACAGACATACTCAGAGGCCAATATGATGTAGGGTTAGTCAAGGTATTTTCCCAATCTGTAGGCTGGCATTTTGTCCTAATGACAGTGTATTTTGACTTACAAAAGTTTTTCACTTTCATAGGTCCCATTTATTAATTCTTGATGTGAGTGTGTGAGCCACTGGTATTCTGTTCAGCCTGTTGGCTCCTGTACTGATAATTACAAGGCTATTCTACACTTTCTGTTCTATTAGATTTGGTTTTATGTTGAGGTCTTTGGTCCATTTGGCCTTGAGTTTTGTGTGGGCCCATAAATATGGATCTATTTGCATTTTTCTACATGCAAATATCCTTTTAGACCAGCACCGCCTGTTGAAGATATTCTCTCATTTTTCCTTGTGTGGTTTTGGCTTCTTTATCAAAAATCAAGAGTCCATAGGTGGGTTATTTCTGAGTCTTCATCGATTAAATTCCATTGATCAACTTGTCTGTTTTTATACCAAAACTATGTGGGTTTTATTCCTATTGCTCTGTACTATAACTTAAAGTCAGGGATAGTGATATCTCCTCTATTATTGTCCTGGATCATTATAGCAATCCTGGGTTTTTGTTTTTCCCCTATTAAGTTGAGAATTGTTCCTTCAAGATCTGTGAAGCATAGAGAATTTCACAATAGAGGGCCTATCTTCCCAGGTAACTCGCTTGAATCAGGTTGACAGCTGTAGGTAAGACATGGTCTCATATATCATATACTAGTTTCAAATGTACTGTCTATCTTAAAATGACATTGAGCTTATGATCCTCCTCTTTCTAATTTACTATGGCTAGGAATATATACCTAAGTATGGGTGTGAGCTCTTCAAAAGAGAGTCTTGCTTAACTGTGCATAGAATAATCATATGTAGGATACTGGCCAGCTGTGTAGTTATAATTTTCAAAGGACTGATAAGGATCTAAATGAGATCTCAGCTTGGCTCTCAAAAATCCTTCTGATAGGATTATAGCTGATAAAGTAAAACCATTGGTCATAAGTGTTATAAGGTACGTTGAGATGTGTTGCTCTGTAAAAGGATTTATTTAATTCATGAGATTTCTAGAAAACAGTGAAGAAGGAAGTAAGTCCATGTACGTGTAATGCAAGGTTACATATACTTCCTTTGTGGCTAACATTATTCAGAAATATCTGTCTAAATGGAATATTGTTTCTATTAGCTTCCTTTAGAGCTAGTGTCCATTGTCTGGAATTCTTGAAGAAATATCACCCAGGTTCTGTGATCCTTTGATTCCCATGTCTCCTTCATTTTCCCTGTCCATCTTTCCTGGCTCATCTACAATGTAGAGATCTTTATTCATCATCTCATAAGTAAAACACTGAATAATCTGAAAACCAATTATTTTTAAATCCACTTGGAAATTGAGGCTCAGTACAAAGCCTTATACCAGAATAATATTAAGGAGAAGATAGACTCACATAGCTTAAACAGGAGCCAGGGCTGCGGGCCAACTGTGGACAGAGCATGTGAGGCCTAACTCCGGAGACTGTAACCTGCATAGCTGGATATAAAAGCTCCCAGGGAAACCCCATGCTTTCATAGATTTTACTTTGAGCAGACTGACCAGTTTCCAGAGTGCAGATCAAAGAAAAATCCCCTCAGGCCTCAGAAAAGGAAAAGTAGCATTTTTGAAATACAGCCAGATAAGTTTGTAATCCTTAATAAAAGATACTTTCATCAAGGCAGAGTACTTTACCAGTGTTTACCTCACCTAGAGAAGGGAAACATCCAACTATGGCCTCTTGTAGCTGCTGTGAACACACTGAATAGGGAATATTAATGAACACAGCTATGTCCTTACACAATGCCAGAATTTATTGAGTAAAATGCATTTATAAGACATTGCAGTTTCATTCTCAGAAATTGTACAGATGTTTCTGCTTTCCATGCTGTCTCTGGCTTGACTAGAATCTATTTTATTTCAATCTGAATTACTAATATAAACTCTCAGAGCATACAATGCTCATTACACAGTAAATATTCATCCATCCATGTTTACAGGTTGCAAATTATCTATATAGTGTTAAAGTGGTCAAGAGCCTTGAGGCTAAAGCTGGGAGAAGCACAGAAAGTCTGTGGTGGTGTAGAGTCTTGGGAAAGGCCCCACTGCTGATCACAAGCTGTTGGGATCACAAGCTGGAGCATTGATTAGGAGTCCAGTAGCAGAAATGAAGTGGTAGAACTGAGTCTAGATAAATGAATGAAGAGACATGTTGATATCCGGTCTAGATGAGAGAATCAGAAAGTAGGCAGATGGAAGGATGGCAGGTACAGATGAAACAACCAAAGAAACAGCAGATAAAAGATCAACTAGGCTTTGTCAACAGCTGGGACAGAGGTGTGCTGATTCTTCTATAGGAAGTGAAGACACAGGAAAGGGGGAAGGGCAGAGGGGATGAAAGTAAACAACAAGAAAAAAAATCCTACATACAAACATAATTGCCCCAAATTGAGGACACATTGTAAAGAAGCAAGACAATGGAACTTTGTCCAGTAGTAAAAATGTGATGGGGAAGCTACAACAAAAGACATGGAAGAAATGTGCATATTTATTGAATTCTAAAGAGGTTATGCATTCAATGTTATGAGTAGATGTACGTGACCATCTTGAAATTGCAGAATCATCAATCAGTTACTATGATAAAGAAGAGGTAAGTAGAACACAAGGGCTTTAGTGCACTGAAACTTTACTAAATAAGACTGTCATGCATCCATGATGTTCTTGGCAAAAAACTGAAGAGCTCACCATATAAAGGGTAAACCTATATATCCTATGGAAAATAGTTAAGAATAAAGTATGAGCATTATTAATCCATTAATTATCATGAGTATACCACACCATTACAATATATTAATGAGAGAGGAATATAGAGGGAAGAAGAGGAATATGGGCACAGTTTATACTTTCTGCTTAGTTTCATTTAAAGTTTAAATTGTTCTAAAAATAATGTTTTTTCCTCTATAATAAACAACAAAAACACGAGAAGAAGGATGGAAATATTTTAAGAGAACCACACTGACCTATAACTAAATAAATTGCTACTTGAGGATATGACAGTAACAAGTAATAATAAAGCAGAAAGATGAGACTAAATTAAGAAGTAATATTTGCAACAAAATTGGAAATCTTTGGGATTAATTGAAATTATGATAAACTAGGTTTAAAGGAAGATGCTTTCAGAATAAATCTGTAAAATACTCTCAGTCTGTTCTATGTATGTGGGGCTATTTTCAAATAGTGGGTGTGAGTGAAGGCAAAGAATTCTGTGTAATTTTAATTTTTTTAATCTCTGTTTTTAATGATGATTCTCAAATGTGTTAACTTCCCTTCTAGCCACCCACTACCCATCAGAGGTAGTGGAAAAGAAACACTATGGGGAAAGTGGACCTTTGTAGAAATGGTTCTTGAGGGCAAATCCTATTTGTGTTGTCAGGAAACTGGCAATTCATTTCACAAGTCAGTAGTAGCTTCTTGATCCACTTGTAAACACTTCACAGATATACCAACAGGTATACCAGCAATCCAGTTTGGTAGTGTCGGTTTAGCAAACATGTATCAGCCGTGGTGGCAAGACCTAGCAGAGACAGCCAGGCCTCAGTCTTTGCACAGGTCAGCAGGGGGACCAGAACCAACAGGAATGTTAGGAAAAGCTCTCAGCTGTGCATCTCTCCATGAAGCAAAGATTCACAAAGAAGCAAGATGAACAAGTTTTGTATAGCTAGCTCTATAAGTAAGCTTAGCCCATTCTCCTTCATGGTCTGTGTAATTTTATTTGTATTTCCTCCAAACATCACGTGCCCCCCATGGGTCTTGATTCTAACTTAGCAAAACTCTACATGAGCCTGTCTCAGCTGATATCACTCTGCTAATCAGCTGAGTTTGTGAGGAAGTAGCAAGAAGCTAGCTGCAGCATGTCAGCAGAAGATTTTGGTGCGTTTCTCTCTATGGTGTCCTGACAAATGGAGCTCAACTATGCAATGTAAGATGGACCAATATATGTGTGTTGTTAATGAAGAATCCTTTATCACATGTCCTATCATGTGCTTTCTTTAGCACAACATCCTTTTACCTGTGTCTGCTTTAGCAAAATGTTTCTTCATAGGATTAAACCAGAAAAATGCCATCCTGCACAACTAATTTTCCAAAGAACCTTTAAGTTTCCACTTTAATTCTGTGTGGCAAAAGAAGCACAGAAACAAAATGTAGCTTGGTCACCATCAATCACATAAAATATATTAGGGCTATAAAGACAGTTAAACACATTCCTGAAAGCTTTCTAGCATGACAATCACTAAATCATTATTGAATAGGACCTACAGAAGACAAGAATACACTAAAACGCAAACTCTCCCAGAGTATTTTGAGAGGCAAAAATCTGTCTGAAGTACTCACTTTGTGTGCTTTTCTGATCTGTTCCTCTATAGACTTTGCAAGGTATATTAGATTCCCAGTGAAAGGATATAAAAAGATATAATGGTATGCAAGACTAGAACTGAGAGCCCTATGCCAGCAAGGTTGTCAATCAAAGACTCTAGTAGGACAGCCACCTTACAGCCAAATTTGAGATGTAATCTATAGCTTGCATTGTCCAAATTGTAAAACAAGTACTCTTCATCTAGACATCCACTGGGTTACACTGATGAGCTCATCCATATGACTGTGTGATAACAGCATATGTTGGAGTATAAGATAAAATGGGCTGAGCAAAAAGTTAGAGACATGATACCATTCACAATAGCCACAAATAATATAAAATACCTTAGTGTAACTCTAATCAAGTAAGTGAAAGACCTGTATGACAAGAACTTTGAGACTGAAGAAAGAAATTGAGGAAGATATCAGAAGATCGAAAGATCTTCCATGCACATGAAACAGTGGGGTTAACATAATGAAAATTGCCATCTTACCAAAAACCATCTACAGATTCAATGGAATTCCCATCAAAATTCCAAGACAATGCTTTACAGATCTTGAAGGAACAATTCTCAACTTAATAGGGGAAAAACAAAAACCCAGGATTGCTATAATGATCCAGGACAATAATAGAGGAGATATCACTATCCCTGACTTTAAGTTATAGTACAGAGCAATAGGAATAAAACCCACATAGTTTTGGTATAAAAACAGACAAGTTGATCAATGGAATTTAATCGATGAAGACTCAGAAATAACCCACCTATGGATTCTTGATTTTTGATAAAGAAGCCAAAACCACACAAGGAAAAATGAGAGAATATCTTCAACAGGCGGTGCTGGTCTAAAAGGATATTTGCATGTAGAAAAATGCAAATAGATCCATATTTATGGGCCCACACAAAACTCAAGGCCAAATGGACCAAAGACCTCAACATAAAACCAAATTTAATAGAGCGGAAAGTGTGGAATAGCCTTGTAATTATCAGTACAGGAGACAACATGCTGAACAGAACACCAGTGGCTCACACACTCACATCAAGAATTAATAAATGGGACCTATGAAAGTGAAAAACTTTTGTAAGTCAAAATACACTGTCATTAGGACAAAACGCCAGCCTACAGATTGGGAAAATACCTTGACTAACCCTACATCTGACAGAAAGCTAATATCCAAAATATATGAAGAACCCAAGAAGTTAGACACTAACAAGCCAAATAACCCAATTAAAAGATGAGGTGCAGTGCTAAACAGAGAATTCTCAACCGGGGAGTCTTGAATAGCGAAGAAATACCTAAAGAAATGTTCAATGTCTGTAGTCATCAGGGAAATATAAATCAAAATTACTCTGAGATTCCACCTTATACCCATCAGAATGATTAAGATAAAAACTCTAAGGACAGCAAGTGCTGATGAGCTTGTGGAAGACTCCTCAAATAGTGGGAGTAAAAACTTGTACAACCACTCTGGACATTAACTTGGAAGTTTCTCAGAAAGTGTGAATAGTTCTACCACAAGTCCAAACTGTACCACTCCTGGGCATAGATCTAAAAGACACTATACCACTGGAAACAACCTAGATGTGTCCCAATTGAAGAAAGAATAATGAAAATGTGGTTCCTTTACACAATGGAATACTACTATACTATTAAATAAAAGGTCATTGTAAATTTTAAAGGCAAAGGGATAGAACTAGAAAATATCATTATGAGTGACATAATTCAGACCCAAAATGACATGTATGATATATACTCATTTATATTAGCCATAAAGAACAGGATAACAATGCTATAATCAATAGATCCAAGGAAGCCAAATAACAAGAGGGACTCAAGTTAGAATGGTTGAATCTTTCTCTGAATGTGAAACAAAATATACATTGGAGTTTGGTGGAAGGAGGGAACAGGATGGTGGTACAGGGGATGGGGAGGAGACCACAATGGGAACATATGTAGGGAGAGCAGGGAAAAGAGAAAGGACATGGAAGTGGAAATATCAAGAATATTCCAGAGAACATGGATTGGGAGATCCTCCAGAGGGTCTATGGGGAAAATCTAGCCGAGACTCCTAGCAGTAGGGGATATGGAGTTTGAAGTGGACACTTCTTGTATCTAAGCAAGGCTATCGGTGAAAGGGTAAGAACAGCAGCCCAGCCACAAAACCTTTAGCCCAAACTTTCTGCCTACAGTATGCACAGGGACAAGGATAGAGCAGAGACTGAAAGAATGCCCCAAACTGAGACCCATACCATGGGCAAGAAACAATCCCTGAGATTATAAATGATTTTCTGTTATGCTTGCAGACAGGAACCTAAAATAACTGTCCTCTGAGAGCCTCTATGCAACAGCCAATGGAAAGAGATGCAGAGACTCACATTAAAACATTAAACGGAGCTTGGGAGTCTTACAGAAGAGTTGGGGGAAGGATTGAGGAACCCCCCAAACAACAGGAACTACACAGAAAAACCAGCAGTGTCAAATAACATGGACCCTTGGGGGCTCCTAGAGAGTGAATGGCCAAGCAAAGATCAAGCACAGACTGGGTCTAGGCTCTCTGTATACATGTAGGAGATGAGCAGCTTGGTCTTCATGTGTGTTCCCCAACTACTGGAGCATGAGCTGACTCTGAGCCTGTTGCCTGCCTGCTTGTGGATCCTGTACCCCATATGGACCACCTTGTCTTGCCTCAGTGAGAGAGGATGAGCATAGGCTGTGACTTGATATTCAGAGGGTGGGGTTGGGAGTGGGTGATGGGAAGTGGGGGGAGTAGTTAATGGAGATGTTAGACACAGAGGGAAGCTTTTCTTTCTCAAAAGAGAAGGGGAAGGCAGAATGGGGGGGAGACTTGTATGAGCAGATCCTGGGAGGAGAGGTGAGGCTGATATTGGGATGTAAAGTGAATAAATTTTTAAAATATAAAATGAAGAAAACCCTTCATGGCAGTTTAAATAAAATGGTCAATATTTAAAAGTAACTAGCAACATGCTAAAGACAATGAAAGTTAGCAGCAGATGGAAACGAACAGGTGGTTGAGATGTTTAAGCTAGCAAATAAGGATCAGATGATGATGCATTCTAGGAAAAAAAACGACTATGATAGAAATAGGAAAAAAAAGATAATTTTCACTGTGTAATTATAATTTAAAGTGTACACAAGCTGTGCCCGTGAGTTAAGGAAATCAATACTGTGCTGATAATTTCCTCTAATTATAATGTAAACTCATTTTAGTTTCATTAATATGCAAATTAATTTACTTTATCATTTTATCAGGTCACTGGTATGTTTTTCCTATTTTTTGTTACCAAGCTTTGCTTATATTTGTTGGGAAAATAAAATTAAAATCCAAACCTTCTCTCAACATAGATAGCACTCCAACAAAGATAAAGAGTGAAATACTTTTATGACTGAATAAGCATTAAACAAGAAATGATTATCATAGACATTCTTCTGAGAGAAGAGACAGTCCAGAATTATACAGGAGAGTTGCTCAGTGGCTAAGAGCATCACTGATCTTCCAGAAGACAGGGTCCAGCACCCACATGTTAGCTCACAACCATTTCTATATCCAATTATGGCTCCTCTTCTAGCTTCATGGGAACCAGGTGCATATGATGTATATACATATGAAGAGATAAAACAGATACACACATAAAAGGGAAAAACTAAAAGTAAATAAATCTTTCTTTAAAAAGTCAAGAATCTTAATCATTAGTAGCAAATTAGAATAGTCCATTTCCTATATGTTGTGAAGGTAATCATCTCTATGCAGGAATGCTTAGTACCATCAGTTGTCTCATACTGTACATCTTGCATTTACTTAGTAATTATAGGGAGTTGGCAGTAATTTGTTACTCAAGAGAAATTATATGTATAAACATATATATAATATAAATACATTATTTTTCATTATACATATATATATAGTGTTTGTAAATATGTGTACATATGTGTGTATACATATTTATGTCAGGAAGTAGTTTTATAAGTTAGAGAGATTTATCTAAGATGACATGACCTTACCCTTTTACGAGATGACAGAGTGTAGGGTTCTCTAGTCCGAGATGCATAGATTTCAAAAGAGATGAGTCCTGGATTTTTCAGAGAGATAATTGCGGTTTTTAAAACTTCTTGTTATTTGTTTAGCACTCAAACAGTCATGTAGCTACTCAGAAACAGTGAATGAATGCTATGTTTTCTCAGGTAAATGCTGTAAGAAACATAAAGTATCTTTTGCATTATTTTTGACTGGAAGAATAAGATATATTAAATTTAAACTCTAGTCAGCCTTACAGTCTCCTCTCTGGATTACTAAGTGAACAGTACTGCAGTTTTATAGTTCTGTCTACTGTTGTTCCAAACTTTTTTTTTTTTTTTTTTTTTTTTACTTACCCAGAAAGACTTGGAAAAGAAAGTTAATTATCAGAATTACCATGAAAACTCAGAATTGTTGAGTTTTGAAATATCAGAACCTTGATGAATTAAATGTGCACATTGCATTTTCAAATGAGTAAATATTACTTGGGAGTTCTTTATTTATCTTTTATCCTTTTGTTCCTTCATTTGGACTTTTGAGAAAGGGTTTCACTCTGAAGATGAGTCTGCTCCATAATTTGTAATCTACTTGCCTTGGTCTTGAGTACAGAAGTTACAAGCCTGCACCTCTGTGACACCTTTATGTCCAGGTTCCCTCACATTTAAAGTGTGTTTAATCTGAAGCCAGGCAATCTAATTTTTAGTTAAGAGTTTTCCTTATAATGCATGACAATTACCCGTCGCTTCAGTAATTGAAGTATATGTTCCCCACAAAGGTACATGAAGTAATAACTTTCTCCTAATCTTGAACTGTTGAATAGAGGTGGAAGTTTCAAGATGTAGGATCTGGTAGAAGGATTAAGAATCATAAAAGAGTCTTCCTCCCCAGAGGATTGTGTTACTGGCCCCTTCATTTTCCTCTTTGTTTGTTTTTTCTACTTCTCGCTGTGAAGTAGCAGTTTTGCTCCAGCACACATGCTGCTGCATTGCAATTGGTCCAAGCAACAGAACATCTATCAAGTTGTGAGCCAAAAAAATTATTTCTCATCACTTTATCTCAAATATTCACTACAGTAGAAGGAATCTCGCCATCTTGATCATGTAAGTACATCATTTCTAAGTAAATTTAGGTGTTTTGCTACATTTTCTTCTC
>JADRCH010000058.1:77662-169356 GCA_019843965.1 Rhynchomys soricoides
ATTGAAAGGTGTAGATTAAATTGTCAGGGCTTAGTGATTATGGCTTTGTTTTAAATCTCAAAGGTTAAGTCAGTCTATGAAATTTAATCAGAGTAAATTAATAACAACTCAGACATAATTACAGATGAATAAACTTCCTTGACTCATACCCACTCGCCTTGTTATTTTGTGTGCTAGAACTGAACAGAACTTGCACGCCAAAGTGAAGGAAGTACATCCCAGACTCTTCCTATGCAGTCACTCATTGTAATGCTAGGCTGGTGCTTTCCTAGTAAGAAAGCATCTATACTTTTTCTGCATCATGCTGCTAGTCAAAGCAGATGAGAAAGCATTTTTGAGCAAAAAATTTAGGGCTTATGCCTTATGATGAAGATCAATCATTTTTTGCTTTGTTATTCTAAAATTTACTAATACAAACTGTTTGTTTTCCTTTGTCATCCATTAGGTTATTGGGTATATCCATTCTAGATTAATTTTCATGAGTGCTCTAAATTACAGCACAGCAGAAATGAAATTTTGCTATTAGTATAGATTTTAAAAAATAATTGAACAAATATTCTGTTTAATTTCTAATGAAATGTTGTTCTTAAATTGAAATAATCCTGCTGCAAAAAGGCCACCTATAAGAATAACAGTTTTTTGATAGAATACATCCTTTTACCATAGCTCAATACTGATATCAATCACTCTGCAAGAATTAAGTTCTGTCTCCTTGGTGGAAAATATGGTTCAATTCTTTGGAGAAGGTGCCTCAAATAAGAACAATCTTTCCAGTTGGGCACTTGTAATTTTTCAATCATGTGGATGCTCAGGCAGAAGCACTTGAAGGGATCTCTTTCAGCCCAACACAATGGCAGCTTTTCTTTCCTGTGAAGCATTTTTATGTAGACAATATTCTTCTGCCAATAGACTTATTTGAGCTATTTATTCCTGATCCAAATTACTTGATGTTCCAGAATTTCTGGGAAAGAGAGAAGCTTTGTTTTCATTAGATTTGGTTATAGGAGGATTCATTTAAATCAGGTCCAAGACATGAATGCAGAACCAATTTTGTAGGCTGGCCCTGCATAAATGACTTTAACAGAAAAGCTTTCATGTTTATTTCTGAGCTCCACTTCAAGTTTTAACAAAACTAATGGTGAGTAAAGCCCAATGCTATTTTTACATAATGATTGGCGAATTGTAGAGAAAGAGTTTATTTTATTGTCCAATTCATTTGCTTTAATGGAAAACTGATGCTTATAAGAAATTACAAAAAAAATTAATAGATGGTAGAAAGAAAATGATGCCCTCTAAGCAGATCAGCAGGCTTTCCTCTCCTGAATTTGTAATGCCATGTATTAATTGAAACTTTATTACTGTCTAAATTTTGGCTCTTGAAAATTGGAAGATTCCTGGCCACCCTGACAGCCACCAAATCATTAGAACTTCTAAAATCTGTTCCCCCTCAACAGTATTAATTATATGGAATTCAACTGCTATCAGCTTCCTGGTAATAGTGGTCAAAAAGAACATTCTGCGGTTATTGTGTCTATCCTATAACATATTCTACCAGTAGAATGCCTCTAAGGCTTGGTGGTCCGCATTGTAACAGTGTACTGTTGCCTTAAAATGTTTCTATTCAGAGGATTTTGTGAATGAAACTCCATTATTGGCAACATAAGGACCACAGTAGAGTAGGACTCATATTTCCCATGCTCTCTTATCATCTGTTTCCATTCTTTATTACAATATTTCTAGAAAACTGAGACTAGGGACATGGCTCAATAGGTAAAGCTCTTGCTCAGCAATTACGAGGACCTGAATTTGATCTCTAGCACCTATTAAAAGCCAAGTATGAGGACACATCTCCATAATCCCAGTGCTGAGTGGTATAGTCTGTCAGATGTGCATCTGAGGATTCATTGCTTAGCAAGATGGCAAGCTCAAGATTCAGCGAGACACTCAGTTTTCAAAGAATAAGGTTAAGAGCAGTTGAGGAAGATATCCCAACCTTAACTTCCAGTCTATTCATGGACACCCATATGGACAAATATGCATGTGCACATTAAAGCAAGCAAGCAAGCAAACAAACAAACAAGCAAACAAAGAAACAAATGTTGAGAACAATAGAGGGATATGCCTCATATTTACCCTATGGCCTCTATGTGTATAGAAAATCAAGCACACATCTTTATACTCAGGCTAACAGAGACACACATTGCACTCTCTCTCTCTCACACACACACATATACACACAAACTTAAAAATTACAAAATTTAAATAGTCTTTAGAAAACATGCAAAATTTTCTTGTATGAAATGGAATTTTTAAGTTAGGCTTTGTCATCTTGTCATCAGATGCCTTGCCCAGTCTTCCAGAAGCTCTTGCGGAAATGACTCAGTGCTGAGCAGGAAACTGAAGTGCCACTCACAAGCATGCTATCAGCTTCTCATCAGACAGTTTTCTTCTCATTAAAGCAAAACATTCTTTTAAAAAGAAATTCCCCAGTTACTTGTTACTGATATCATGCATATTATTTACTTGAAGTCCATACTAAGAATTAGAACTCTATAAGCTGATGACAGCTCATGGCAAGCACAGTTAACTCCAGACACAAAAACAACCTATTAGATTTCTCCTTTTTTGACACACATAGACAAGAAGCCTTGATGAAGCCAGGCCAGTATTTTCTTCTCAGTGTGTGAACAGCAATACATGGTATAAAATGTGTAACATTAGTATGAGATAAGTCATATTTTGGTTTTCAGGGTTTGGAACAAATAAAATTGGTAGAGATAATGGCCAATTTCAGTTTTCCAAAAACTTTATCACATTTGAAGGTCAAAATCAGGAGTTACAGAGCTAAATTGAGATGCTACCATAGAATTTACCCACTCTGTGAAAACTACAATCTGCCCACTGCAGAGCTGCACTTTCCTCAATTGCCCCAGGTTTTTCTTTGTTTGGTTTTCAGTAGGACATTTTATCTACAAAATCACCAAATTATAAACCTTAGCAGTCTGTAGCTTACAGCTGAAAACAGGTGAACTATTTTATTGTAGTTTGGTAATATTATAATCTTCCTAGTGAGGCTTTATGCCCCATTAAAACAAGAATTGTTACAAAGCCAAACTCTGTTGTGCACTTTTTCTACTTTCTTAGGCTACAAGAACTTATCAATATTTAGAAGAACTATAGAGCCTTCTAGTCGGATGCATTTCTTTTTTTTTTTTTTTATACTAAACATGTGTTCTTTATTTTTATATATTTTTTTATTTTTCTACTTTATTTACATTTCAAATGTTTTCCCCTTTGGAGCCTCCCTATTCCCTCCCTCCTCCCCTGCCTCTATTGGGGTATTCCCCCACCCACCTACCCACCCACTCTCAACTTTCCTCCTTGGCATTATCCTATACTGGGGGATTTAATACCCTCAGGGCCAAGGGCCTCTCCTCCCCCTGACGGATAACAAGACCCTCCTCTGCCACATATGTGGCCAGCACCGTGGGTCAATCCATGTGTATTCTTTGGTTGGTGGATCAGGCTCCAGGAGTATCAGGGGGTCAGGCCAGTTGCTACTGTTGCTGCTTTTCTGGGGATGCGAACTCCCTTAGTTCCTTCAGTAACTTCTCCAAGTCCTGCCACTCGGCCCTACTATTGCTGTGAAGTGACTCGGGTATTTCGAACTCTTGGGCTAATAACCACTTAACAGTGAGTACATACCATACCATGAGCATTCTTTTGTGACTAGATGATATTTTCAAGATCCATCCATTTGTCTGCAAATTTCATGAAGCCATTGTTTTTAATTGCTGAGTAGTATTCCATTGTGTAAATGTATCCCATTTTCTGTATCCATTCCTCTGTTGAGGGACATCTGGGTTATATCCAGCTTCTGGCTATTATAAATATGGCTGCTACAAACATAATGAAACAAGTGTCTTTATTACATGTTGGAGCATCTTCTGGGTATATGCCCAGGAGTGGAATATCTGGGTCCTCAGGTAGTATTATGTTCATTTTTCTGAGGGTCCACCAAACTGATTTCCAGAGAAGTTGTATCAACTTGCATTCCCAACAGCAATGGAGAAGTGTTCCTCTTTCTCCAAATCCTTGCCAACATCTGCTGTCACCTGAGTTTTTGATCTTAGCCATTCTGACTGGTGTGAAGTGAAATCTCAGGGTTGTTTTGATTTACATTTCCCTGATGAGTAAGGATGTTGAACATTCCTTTAGGTGCTTCTTGGCCATTCGAGTTTCCTCAGTTGAGAATTCTCTGTTTAGCTCTCTTCCCCATTTTTTGATAGGGTTATTTGGATCTCTGGAGTCTAGCTTCTTGAGTTCTTTGTATACATTGGATATTAGCCCTCTATCAGATGTAGGATTGGTAAAGATCTTTTACCAATCTGTAGGTTGCCGATTTGTCCTATTGACAGTGTCCTTTGTCTTACAGAAGCTTTGTAATTTCATGAGGTCCCATCTGTCAATTCTTGATCTTAGAGCACAAGCCATTGGTGTTTTGTTCAAGAACTTTTCCCCTGTGCCCATGTGTTCGAGACTTTTCCCCACTTTCTCTTCTATTAGATTCAGTGTATCTTGTTTTATTCAGAGGTCCGTGATTAACTTGGACTTGAGCTTTGTACAGGGAGATAGGAATGGATCAATTCACAATCTTCTACATGTAGACCACCAGTTGAAATAGCACCATTTGTTGAAGATGCTCTCTTTTTTCCACTCTATGGTTTTAGCTCCTTTGTCAAAGACCAAGTGACCATAAGTGTGTGGGTTCAATTCTGGGTCTTTTATTCTATTCCATCGATCTACCTGCCTGTCACTGTACCAATACCATGCAGTTTTTATCACTACTGCTCTGTAGTTCACCTTGAAGTCAGGGAGGCTGATTCCCCAAGAAGTCCTTTGATTGTTGAGAATAGATTTTGCTATCCTGGGTTTTTTGTTATTCCATATGAATTTGAGAATTGCTCTTTCTATATCTATGAAGAATTGAGTTGGGATTTTGATGGGGATTGCATTGAATCTGTAGATTGCTTTCGGCAGGATGGCCATTTTTACAATATAAATCCTGCCAATCCATGAGCGTGGGAGATCTTTTCATCTTCTGAGGTCTTCTTCAATTTCTTTCTTCAGAGACTTGAAGTTCTTGTCATACAGATCTTTCACTTGTTTGGTTAGAGTCACACCAAGATATTTTATATTGTTTGTGACGATTGTGAAGGGTGTTATTTCCCTAGTTTCTTTCTCAGCCCAATTATCCTTTGAGAATAGGAAGGCTACTGATTTGCTTGAGTTAATTTTGTATCCAGCCACTTTGCTGAAGTTGTTTATCAGCTGTAGCAGATCTCGGGTGGAGTTTTTCAGGTCACTAAATATACCATCATATCATCTGCAAATAGTGATATTTTGATTTCTTCCTTTCCAATTTGTATCCCTTTGACCTCCTTTTGTTGTCTGATTGCTTTAGCTAGAACTTCAAGTACTATATTGAATAGATAGGGAGAAAGAGAGTACCCTTGTCTAGTCCCTGATTTTAGTGGGATTGCTTCGAGTTCCTCTCCATTTAATTTGATGTTGGCTACTGGTTTGCTGTATATTTCCTTTACTATGTTTAGATATGCTACTTGAATTCCTGATCTTTCCAAGACTTTTATCATGAAGGGATGTTGAACTTTGTCAAATGCTTTTTCAGCATCTAACAAAATGACCATGTGGTTTTTTTCTTTGAGTTTGTTTATGTAGTGGATTATTACATTGATGGATTTCTGGGTATTGAACCATCCCTGCATCCCTGGGATGAAACCTAGTTGGTCATGGTGAATGATCGTTGTGATGTGTTCTTGGATTCGGTTTGCAAGAATTTTATTGAGTATTTTTGCATCAATATTCATAAGGGATATTGGTCTGAAGTTTTCTTTTATTGTTGGGTCTTTGTAGGGTTTTGGTATCAGTGTAAGAGTGGCCTCATAGAATGAATTGGGTAGTGTTCCTTCTGTTTCTATTTTATGGAATAGCTTGAAGAGTATTGTTACTAGGTCTTCTTTGAAGGTCTGATAGAATTCTGTACTGAACCCAACTGGTCCTGGGCTTTTTTTGGTTGGGATACTTTTAATGACTGCTTCTATTTCTTTTGAGGTTATGGGACTGTTTAGGTGCTTTATCTGATCCTGATTTAACTTTGGTAATTGGTATCTGTCTAGAAACTTGTCCATTTCCTCCAGATTTTCCAATTTTGTTGCGTATAGGCTTTTGTAATAGGACCTGATAATATTTTTAATTTCCTCAGAGTCTGTTGTTATATATCCATTTCCATCTCTAATTTTATTAATTTGCAGACTGTCTCTGTGCCCTCTGGTTAGTCTGGCTAAGGGTTTATCTATCTTGTTGATTTTTTCAAAGAACCAGCTCCTGGTTTTGTTGATTCTTTGTATAGTTCTTTTAGTTTCTACTTGGTTCATTTCAGCCCTTAATTTGATTATTTCCTGCCTTCTACTCCTCTTGGGTGTAGCTTCTTCCTGTTCTAGAACTTTCATGTGTGCTGATAGGCTGTTAGTATATATTCTCTCCAGTTTCTTTTTGGAGACATTCATAGCTATGAATTTTCCTGTTAACACTGCTTTCATTGTGTCCCATAGAATTGTGTAAATTGTACTTTCATTTTCATTAAATTCTAGGATGTCTTTAATTTCCTTCTTTATTTCTTCCTTGACCATGTTATCATTGAGAAGAGCATTGTTCAGCTTCCACGTGTATGTGGGCTTTGTGTTGTTGTTTTTGCTGTTAAAGACCAGCCTTAATTGGTAATGATCTGACAGGAGGCATGGGATTATCTCAATGTTCTTATATCTGCTGAGGTTTGTTTTGTGACCAATTATTTGATCATATTTTGGGATGGTACCATGAGGTGCTGAGAAGAAGGTATATTCTTTTGATGTAGGATGAAATGTTCTATAGATATCTGTTAAATCCATTTGGTTCATAGCATTTGTTACTTTCACTGTGTCTTCTGTTTAGTTTATGTTTCCAAGATCTGTCCATTGTTGATAGTGGGGTGTTGAAGTCTCCCACTATTATTGTGTGAGGTGCAATATGTGCATTGAGCTTTAGTAGAGTATCTTTTATGAATGTGGGATCTCTTGCAATCAGGGCTCAGTTGTTCAGAATTGAGAGTTCTTCTTGGTAGAATTTTCCTTTGATGAGTTTGAAGTGTCCTTCCTCATCTTTTTTGATGAATTTTGGTTGAAAGTCAATGTTATCTGAAATTAGAATGTCTACTCCAGCCTGTTTCTTGGGGCCATTCGCTTGGAAAATTGTTTTCCAACCCTTTACTCTGATGTAGTGTTTGTCTTTAACATAGAGGTGCATTTTCTGGATGCAGCAAAATGCTGTGTCCTGTTTATGGATCCAGTCTGTCAGTCTATGTCTTTTTATTGGGGAGTTGAGCCCATTGATGTTAAGAGATATTAAAGAATAGTGATTGTTGTTTCCTGTTATTTTTGATGTTGTTTTTGTGGCTATCTTCTTTTGGGTTTGTTGAAAGATTACTTTCTTGCTTTTCTTGCATGTAGTTTCCCTTCTTGAGTTGGTTCTTTCCATGTATTATTCTTTCTAGGGCTGGGTTTGTGGAAACATACTGTACAAAATTAGATTTGTCATAGAATATTTTGGTTTCATCATCTATGATTATTGAGAGTTTTGCTGGGTATAGCAGCCTGGGTTAGCATTTGTGTTCTCTTAGAGTCTGTATGAGATCTGCCCAGGATCTTCTAGCTTTCATAGACTCTGGTGAGAAGTCTGGTGTAAATCTGATAGCTCTGCCTTTATATGTTACTTGCCCTTTTTCCCTTACTGCTTTTAATATTCTTTCCTTGTTTTGTGTATTTGGTGTTTTGCCTATAATGTGACAGGAGGAATTTCTTTTCTGGTCCAGTCTATTTGGAGTTCTGTAGACTTCTTGTATATTTATGTTCATCTCTTTCTTCAGGTTAGGGAAATTTTCTTCTATAATTTTGTTGAAGATATTTACTGGACCTTTAAGTAGGGAATATTCATTCTCTTCTATACCTATTATCCTCAGGTTCTGTCTTCTCATTGCATCCTGGATATCTTGGATGTTTTGGGTTAGGAGCTTTTTGCATTTTGTGTTTTCTTTGATTGTTGTGTCCATGTTTTCTATGGTATCTTCCGTACCTGAGATTCTCTCTTCCATCTCTTGTAGTCTGTTGGTGATGCTTGCTTCTATGATTCCTGATTTCTTTTCTATGTTCTCTAACTCCAGGGTTGTTCCCCTTTGTGATTTCTTTATTGTTTCTATTTCTGATTTTAATTCCTGAATGGTTTTGTTGATTTGATTGATTGTGTTTCCCTTTAATTCTGCCCATTTGATTGTGTTTTCCTGTAATTCTTTAAAGTATTTCTGTGTGTCTTCTTTAAAGGGTTTCCAGTTGTTTACCTGTGTTTTCTTGAATTTACTTAAGGGAGTTATATATTTCCTTCTTAAAGTCTTCTATCATCCTCTTGATAAATGATTTTATGTCTGAGTCTTCCTTTTTTGGTGTGTTGGGGTATCCAGGGCTGGCTGTGGTGGGAGAGCTGGGTTCTGATGAAGCCAAGTAGTCTTGGTTTCTGTTCCTTGTGTTCTTGCTCTTGCCTTTCGCCATCTGGTTACCTCTGGTGTTAGCTGGTCTTTCTCTTTCTGACTGTGGCTTGTTTTTCCTACAGGCCCAGGTGTCAGTGTTCCTTGGAGATCAGTTCTCTTTCCTGGCTGTTCTTCAGCCCCTGTGTCTGGAGCCCTGCTTCCGTTGGCTTTTCCTCACAAGTGGGCAAGTTGCTTTCTCCCTGCACTGGTGGGCAATGGAGGCCTGGTGGCCCAGGCAGAGGTCTCCCACCACAGGTGGAAGCAAACAGCCTCTTACCTCCCAGCAGTTCCTCAGTCCCTGTGTCTGGATCCCTGCTTTCACTGGCTTTTCCGCAAAAGTGGGCGAGTTGCTTTCTCCCTGTACTGGTGGGCAATGGAAGCCTGATGACCCAGGCAGAGGTCTCCTGCCACAGGTGGAAGCAGACAGCCTCTTCCTCCCTGCAGTTCCTCAGTCCCTCGGATGCATTTCTATTTGTGTAAATGACTAGAGAAAATAGAAGAGCCCTGCATCACTCAAGCATCTTATACTATAATTAATAGATTATTTTGTAAGTAGATCAAACAAGATTTTAAGCTTTTTATTTGTGAGATAAAAATGAGGGAAGGAAGTATTTCTGAGTATTTTCTAGATGACCCATCTCTTTTCTTTGTTTCTGCAACTCTACTTGAATCTCATTCTCTCTCTCTCCCTCTCTCCCTCCCTCCCTCCTTCCTCTCTCCCTCCATTCATCTCTTTCTTCCTTCCTTCTTTCCTTCCTTTCTGTTTTTGGACAGGATGTCTATAAGATCCTAACCCCAAGTGTTCTGAGGTAGATTTTCCTTTATGTCTACAACTCTTTTTATTCTTGGCAAAAACAAAACAAGAACAAAAGCAAAAACAAACAAACAAAACCCCAAAGCATTCACTGCTGCTTGGTTTTGTTATTGATTCCACAATTCCAATGTGAGATAATAGCCCACTATATAAATTAATCACTAAGCAAGAGAAGCACAAAAGAAGAAAGGAAGAAACTAGGGAAGGAAAAGAGAAACAAAATTGTTTTTCGGTTGGTTATCAACTTGACCACATCTAGAATTAGCTAAAACCCCAATATCTGGACACACCTGTATGAGATTTTATTTCTTAAATCATTTGAAATGGGGAAACCCACTTTTAATACAGATATTTTGAAATGGGAAGATCCACCTTCAATCTGAATTGTACCTTATGCTGAAAGCCTAAATAAAGAACATGGAATAAGGAAGTTGTTTTTTGATTTTGTTTTGTTTTGTTTTTGTTATATGTTTTTTGCTTGTTCTTGTCTCACAAGCAAATCTGTTCCTTCACTGGAACTAGGTACAATTTTTTTTCAAGATTCTGGCATATACTGAAGATCAGGTGAGACATCCAGCCTCCTGACTGAGAAACTACTAGGTCCTTGGACCCTCATTTCATAGGCAGCCACTGTTGGATTAGCTGGACCACAGACATCAAATCATTTTAGTAAATCCCCTTCACACATTCTATTTTACGTTCTATGTTCTATGTTCTGTTAGTCTAGAGAACTCCAACTAATATACACAGCAAGCCAATGGAGGGAACTCATACATTGCAATATTTGCTTCAGCTCAGCCATGGAGATAATCATGCATTATTGGCCACAGTAAGTGTGGTTGAAGTCTCTTAGCCCCCAATCTACTTCTGAATTTTTTGAATTGGTCTGGCTGTCATTAGTCCTGCTGACCTTCCAGGTGTTTTGATGGTTACTAATAAAACTATTCTTTCTTTATTCTCACGTCTGTGTGGCCAGATGGTAAATCCAACAGAGAACATACTCCTTTTACAGATACAAAGATGGATCTACAGTCTCACTCTATTACCTCATGTTTAGTTCATTGTTTGTGAGGTCATCTTTTTCCTGAATGAACTAGGTAGAGCTTTTGTAGACATTTTTCTGACTTAATATTAAGCCTGTTAAATATCAATTGCGTTAAAGACAAGAATATATTAAAAGATTTTAATAGCTTCTCTGTATTTCTCTGGACTTTATAGGAGTTGGCTAACTGAGCTGCTGGCATGCACCCACCTTGTTTTCAGATCCTCTGTCTTTCTTCTATCTGGTCAGTTTAGTTGTATGATGGCCCTCTGCAAGCAATTTTGTTTTTCGTCTTTAAGGTTCCTGACTTCTATCAGTTTCAGTGTATCTCATTTTATGTGGAGGTCCTTGATCCACTTGGACTCAAGCTTTCTACAAGGAGATAAGAATGGATTAATTTCCATTCTTCTACATGTTGACCACCAGTTGAACCAGCACCATTTGTTGAAAATGCTGGCTTTTTTCCACTGGATAGTTTTAGAACCTTTGTCAAAGATCAAGTGAACATAGGTGTGTGGGTTCATTTCTGGATCTTCAATTCTATTCCATTGATCAATGTGTCTATCTCTGTACCTATACCATGCAGTTTTTATCACTATTGCTTTGTAATACAGCTTAACTTCAGGGACGGTGATCCCCCCAGAATTACTGTTAATGTTGAGAATAGTTTTCACTATTCTGGGTTTTGTGTTGTTCCAAATGGATTTGCAAATTGCTCTTTCTAACTTCCTATAACTCTAAATTCCACTCAACTAGAATATCAGTTTGCATTGTTGATCAATGTATAGGTTTTACTATGTGCCTTTTCTTCTCATATATACACACTGCTACAGAGTTCACACCTTGCTTCCTGGTTGAGATACTATAGAGACTAACTATTTTTTAAAGAAGGAAAGAAAGAATTTATGTAATTTTTAGAGATGGAACTAGTTGTACCACATGTAATTTTTTTTACATTAAAATTTTTTGACACTTTATATATATTTTAAATGTTTTCCCCTTTCCAGGTCTCCCCTTTCAAAACCCCCTATCCCAATCCCAGTCCCCCTGCCTCTATGATGGAATTCCCCTACCCAACCACCCACTCCCATTTTTCCTCCCTGGCATTCCCCTATACTGGGGCATCTAACACCTTAGGCCCAAGGGCCTCTGCTCCCACTGATGGCAAACAAGGTCCCCCTCTGCCACAGATGTGGCTAGCACCATGGGTCCCTCCATGTGTATTCTTTGGTTAGTGATCCAGTTTCTGGGAGCATTGAGGGGTCAGGCCAGTTGACACTGTTGCTACATCCAATCGGCTGAAAACCCCATTGGCTCCTCCAATCCGTTCGCCAACCCCTTCATCTGGGATCCCACATTCAGTCTAAATGTTGTTGTAAATCGAATCTTGTGTATTCCAAACATTTGGGCTAATATCCACTTTTTAGTGAGTACATAACATGTTTGTTCTTTTATGACTGAGTTACCTCAATCAGCATGATATTTTCAAGTCCATCCATTTGCCTGTACATTAAATGAAGTCATTGTTTTAAATAGCTGAGTAGTATTCCTTTGTGTAAATGTACAACATTTTCTGTATCCATTACTCTGTTGAGTGACATCTGGGTTGTTTCCAGTTTCTGGCTATTATATATATGGCTGCTATGAATATAGTATTCTTACTGCATGTGGAAGCATCTTTGGGGTGTATGCCCAGGAGTGGTATAGCTGGGTCCTCAGGTAGTATTATGTCCATTTTTCTGAGGGTCCACAAAACTGATTTCCGGAGTGGTTGTACCACCTTGCAATCTCAACAGCAATGGAAGAATGTTCCTCTTTCTCCACATCCTCACCAGCATCTGCTGTCACCTGAGTTTTGATGTTAGCCATTCTGGCTGGTGTGAGGTGTAATCTCAGAGTTGTTTTGATTTACATTTCCCTAATAACTAAGGATGTTGAACATTTCTTTAGGTGCTTCTCAGCCCTTCAAGTTTCCTCAGTTGAGAATTTTCTGTTTAGTTGTGTTCCCCATTTTTTCATAGGGTTTTTTGGTTCTCTGGAGTCTAATTTCTTGAGTTTGTTGTACATATTGGACATTAGCCCTCTATTGGACATATGATTGGTAAAGATCTTTTCCCAATCTGTTGGTTGCCATTTTGTCCTATTGAGTGTGTCCTTTGCCATATATAAGTTTTGTAATTTCATGAGGTCCCATTTGTCAATTCTTGATCTTAGAGCATAAGCTATTGGTATTCTGTTCAGGAACTTTTTCCCCTGTGCTCATGTCTTTGATACTTTTCCCCACTTTCTCTTCTATTAGATTCAGTGTGTCTGGTTTTATGTGGAGGTCCTTGATCCACTTGGACTTGAGCTTTGTACAGGGAGATAAGAATGGGACAATTTGCATTTTTCTACTTGTTGACCTCCAGGCCAGCCAGCACCATTTGTTGAAAATGCTGGCTTTTTTCCATTGGATGGTTTTAGCTCCTTTGGCAATGATCAAGGGACCATATGTGTGTGGGTTTATTTATGGGTCTTCATTTCTATTCCATTGATCTACCTGCCTGTCTCTGTATCAATACAATGCAGTTTTTATCACTACTGCTCTGTAGCTTGAGGTCAGGGATGCTGATTCCCCCAGAAGTTCTTTTCTTGTTGAGAATAGTTTTTGCTACTGTGGGGTTTTTGTTATTCCAAATGAATTTGAGGATTACTCTTTCTAAATCTTTGAAGAATTGAATTGGAATTTTGATGGGGCTTGCCTTGAATCAGTAGATTGCTTTCGGCAAGATGGCCATTTTTACTATGTTAGTCCTGCCAATCCATGAGCATGGGAGATCTTTCTAACTTCTGAGGTCTTCTTCAGTTTCCTTCTTCAGAGACTTGAAGTTCTTGTCATACAGAGCTTATCATCTGCAAATAATGATATTTTGATTTCTTCCTTTCCAATTTGTATCCCTTTGACCTCCTTTTGTTGTCTAATTGATCTAGCTAATATTTCAAGTACTATATTGAATAGATAGGAAGAGAGAGGGCAGCATTGTCTAGTGCATGGTTTTAGTGGGATTGTTTCATTTTTCTTTCCATTTAGTTTGATGTTGGTTACTGGTTTGCTATAGATTTCTTTTACTATGTTTATGTATGGGTCTTTAATTCCTGATCTTTCCAAGATTTTTATGATGAAGGGATGCTGAATTTTGTCAAATGCTTTTTCAGCATCTAATAGAATGACCGTGTGCTTTTTCTTTCATTTTGTTTATGTAGTGGATTACATTGATGGATTTCTTGGTAGTGAAATATCCCTTCATATCAGGGATGAAGCATACTTGATCATGGTAAATGATCCTTTTGAAATGTTCTTGAGTTAGGATTGTGAGAATTTTATTGAGTATTTTTCATCGATATTCATAAGGGAAATTTGTGTGAAGTTTTCATTCTTTGTTGAGTCTTTGTGAGGTTTTGGTATCAGTGTAACTGTGGCCTCATAGAATGAATTGGGCAGTGTTCCTTCTGTTTCTATTTTGTGGAGTAGTTTGAAGAGTAACTTCTTTGATGGTCTGATAGAATCCTGCAATAAACACATCTGGTCCAGAGGGTTTTTTGGTTGGGAGACTTTTAACGACTGCTTTGGTTTCTTTAGGGTTCATGGGACTGTTTAGATGGTTTATCTGATTCTGAGTTAACTTTGTTATTTGGTATCTGTCTAGAAAATTGTACATTTCATCCAAATTTTCCAATTTTGTTGAGTATAGGCTTTTGTATTAGGATCTGATGATTTTTTGAATTCCCTCAGATTCTGTTGTTATATTTCCATTTTCATTTCTGATATTGTTAATTTGGGTACTGTCTCTGTGCCCTTTGGATAGTCTGGCTAAGGGTTTATTTGTTCTGTTAAATTTGTCAAAGAACCTGCTCCTGGTTTTGCTGATTCTTTGTATAGTTCTTTTTCTTCTACTTGGTTGATTTCAGCCCTGAGTTTGTATATTTATTGCCTTCTACTCCTCTTGGATGTATTAGCTTATTTTTGTTCTAGAGCTACAGACATGCTGTTAAACTGCTAGTGAATGTTCTCTCCAATTTCTTTTAGGAGGCACTCACAGCTATGAGTTTTCCTCTTAACACTGCTTTCATTGTGTCCCATAAGTTTGGGTATGTTCTACTTTCATTTTAATTAAATTCTAGAAAGTCTTTAGTGTCTTTCTTTATTTATTCCTAGAACAAGTTATCATTAAGTAGAGACTTGTTCTGATTCCATGTATATGTGGTAGTTCTGCTGTTTTTGTTGCTATTGAAGACAGCCTTATTCTGTAGTGATCTGATAGGAGCCATGAGATTATTTTAATATTCTTATATCTGTAGAGGTTTGGTTTGTGACCAATTATATGGTCAGTTTTGGAGAAGGTACGATGAGGTACTAAGAAAAAAGCTTATTTTTTTGATTTAGGGTGAAATGTTCTATACATTTCTGTTAAATCCATTTGGTCCATAACATCTGTTAGTTTCACTGTGTTTTTGTTTAGTTTGTGTTTCCAAAATCTATCCATTGATGAGAGTGGGGTGTTGAAGTTTCCCAGTAGTATTGTGTGAGGTGCAATGCATTCTTTGAGCTTTAGTAAAGTTTCTTTTATGAGAGTGGGTGCCATAGCATTTGGAGCATAGATGTTCAGAATTGAGAGCTCTTCTTGGTAGAATTTTCCTTTGTTGAGTATGAAGTGTCCTTTCCTATGTTTTTTAATGACTTTTGGTTGAATGTCGATTTTATCTGATATTAGAATGGCTATTCCAGCCTGTTTCTTGGGACCATTTGCCTGGAAAATTGTTTTCCAGCCATTTACTATGAGGTAGTGTTTGTCTTTAACACTGAGGTGCATTTCCTGTATGCAGGAAAATGCTGGGTACTGTTTATGTAGTTAGTATGTTAGTCTATGTCTTTTTATTGGCAAATTTAGTGCATTGATGTTAAGAGATTTTAAGGAATAGTGATTGTTGCTTTCTGCTATTTTTGATGTTATTTTTATTTTTGTGTGGCTATCTTTTTTGGGGTTTGTTGAAAGATTACTTTCTTACTTTTTTAGGGTATAGTTTCTCTCCTTGTGTTGACATTTTCCATCTATTTTCCTTTGTAAAGCTGGGTTTGTGGAAAGATATTGTGTCAGTTTGGTTTTGTCATCTTGGTTTCACCATCTATGGTAATTTAGAGTTTTGCTGGGTATAGCAGCCTGGCCTGGCACTTTTGTGTCTTAGGGTCTGTATGAGATCTGCCCAGGATCTTCTAGCTTTCATAGTCTCTGGTGACAAGTCTAGTGTAATTCTGATAGGTCTGCCTTTATATGTTACTTCACCTTTATCCCTTACTGCTTTTAATATTCTTTCATTTTTTGTGCATTTGGTGTTTTGACTATAATGTGACAGGAGGAATTTCTTTTCTGGTCCAGTCTATTTGGATTTCTGTAGGCTTCTTGAATGTTTATGTTCATCTCTTTCTTACTTAAGTAAGGGATATTTTCTTCTATAATTTTGTTAAAGATATTTACTGGCCCTTTAATTTGGGAATGTTCACTCTCTTCTATACCTATTATCCTCAGGTTCTGTCTTTTCATTGTGCCCTGGATTTCCTGAATTTTGGGGGTTAGGAGCTTTTTATGTTTTGCATTTTCTTTGACTGTTGTGTCAATGTTTTCTATGGTATCTTCTGCACCTGAGATTCTCTCTTTTAGCTCTTGTATTCTGTTGGTGATGCTTGCATCTATGAATCCTGATCTCTTTACTAGGTTTTCTATCTCCAGGGTTGTCTCCCTTTGTGATTTCTTTATTGTTTCTATTTCCATGTTTTACATCCTGGATGGTTTTGTTTATTTCCTTCACCTGTTTGATTGTGTTTTCCTGTAATTTTTTAAGGGACTTTTGTGTTTCCTCTTTAAGGGTTTCTAGCTATTTACCTGTGTTCTCTTGTATTTCTTTGAGGGAGTTATTTATTTCCTTCTTAAAGTCTTCTATCATCCTGCTTAAATGTGATTTTAAATTTGAGTCTTGCTTTTCTGGTGTGTTGGGTTATCCTGGGCTCACTGTGGTGGGAGAACTGGGTTTTGATGATGCCAAGTTTCCTTGGTTTCTGTTGCTTATGTTCTTGCCCTTGCCTTTTGCCATCTGATTATCTCTGGTGCTAGCTGGTCTTTCTCTCTCTGACTGTGGCTTTTCTCTCCTGCAAATTAGTACTACATGGAGACCATCTCTCTCTGAGAGGAATTTGTGTTTGGAGAGTTCTGCTACAGGGTCAACTCTGGAGTTCAGACAGAAACCAGAAAGTTTCTGTCCCCATCTGTTCCTTGGTTCTTGTGTCCTGATAGCTCTGCGTGGGTCCCTCTTGATCAAGGAATTTGAACAGAAGTGGTGGTCTTGCCTGTGCTTGAAGGTGTGTAGACACTCCTGTGAGACCAGCTCTCTCCTCGCACTATTTGAGTATTCGGCCCTGTGTCACAGGATTAGCTCCCTGTGTGCAGAAAGAAACTGGAAGGCCACTCCTCAGTCCCTGTGTCTTAAGGTGGGTGATTCCCTCTGAGTAGAAATGCTGGCCTTATCCCCACTCACAGGCTTGTCCACACTCTTGGGAGGCTAACTTTTTCCCTGTGCTATTTGGGTATGGAGCCATGTGGCACAGGCCACAGGCATAAACATGAAAGCTCCTGTCCCTGGCTACCCCTCAGTCCTTGTGTCCTGAGGGTTCTGGGTAGGTCCCGCTGAGCAGAGGTGCTTGTCTTATCTCCCCACTCACAGGCTTGTCCACATTCCTGGGATGCTAGCTTTCTCATAGAGCTATTTGGCTATGGAGCCCTGTGGCATAGACTGATATCCTCGGCCACAGATGGAAACTGGAAGGCTCAAGTAGTTTGTTAAAAGCACTGATTTTCCCCTGAGTTTTTGTTCTTGAGTATATAAAATACAACAAATATTTGGGGATCCCTGCTGATATTGGAAACTGTAAATATTTCTTCCAAATCAATAAAGAACAAAAAATAAAAAAATAGAGTAGGTATTATGGTCAAGGACAGGAACAAGCAACTCATAAATGAGGAGACTAAAATGCCTAATGAATATAAAAAAATATGTCCAATTTCATTACTAGTCATGAGACTATAATTAGGAAGAAACATTTTGTTGCTATCAGATTAGACAAAAAAAAGTCTAATATTGTTTACCATGTGAAAAGAAGGTGAAGTATAATACATTTTTATTGGCAGTAAAATTTATTGCAATCAGCTTAAGTAATTTGAAATTTCTCAGTTTTATGGGTTGATTTGTGTCCACTCCAAGATAAACGTATTGCAGTTTTATTTCCCCCTGTTTCTCACAATGGGACCTTATTTGGAAATGGGGTTATTATTATGGAATTATGAGCATAATATCATACAGAGTAGGGCAGGCCACTAATCCAGTAGTTCTTGCAAAATGTTTATGTAAAGTCACAGGGACAAAGGAGCACACCTTGTGATGATGAAGGTAGAGATGGTCAGGTAGCCACCCACCAAGGCACGTCTGTTGTCACTAGAAAGTTTATTGGGAAAATGGTTTCTCCTATACAAACCACCTGGGTTCAGACATTGCTACAGTGGCCCAAATATTTTATGAAGCTGAAAATATGGATGCTGGTGACCTTACTTATTGTTCACCTGAAAAGGTTACCCAATATCCACACAAACCACCTCTTGAATTCAAGCCAGGTCTTCCTGAAATATCTTGGGATGTCATTATGATAGCGGTTCATATGCATGTTCAGAGAGATGGGGTGGAGTTAGGGAGCCTAATGTTGGTTTTAGTTATATATTCACCCTAGTTTCCCCCAAAGTATTTAATTTTTTCTTTGATTTACAATTTCCCTTGAATATTGGATTCTCTGACTAAAAATAAGCTTGAGAACAGTTGGGATGATAACATATTATTTTCTCAAATGATGACATTTCCTTTTGATTTAGTATAAATTGGATTTTTTTTTTTGAGTCTTCAAGCTGTGTGATATTTTTTATCTCAGTGAAACTTTTTCCCTCTCTGATCTTTTTCTATATCTTCAATATTATATTTGAGATATGTTGACTAATTCATCTACCTTACCAGTCACTGTTCTATTTGTCACATTTTAAAACACCAAATGCTATTATAATGCCCAAGTTCAGGTGGAGTGGGGTTTGGATCAACATTTACCTAGTAAGTGTTTCTGGTAGTGCTGAGTATCTGCTTTTGAAATTATTTCTCATGTTTCTAACTATAACTACTTTTGTTACTTTTAATTGATTTATTGACAAAGAATATTGTTTGCACATTTTTGTAAACTTTTTGTTTTATACAGATCAATAAAAATAGCATCATCATTCCTTAGATTCCTAAGCATTGCAGTGGTGGTCATTGATCAGATTGTTTATCCAGCACAGAGTGAGAATGTCCTCTATGCTACCGCTTATTTTTCTTTTAGGAGGTTCACAAACACATCTCCCAAGCTTTAAATGGTAGCCTTTAAACTGTGTA
Source organism: Rhynchomys soricoides (assembly GCA_019843965.1). NCBI lineage: Eukaryota > Metazoa > Chordata > Mammalia > Rodentia > Muridae > Rhynchomys > Rhynchomys soricoides. The sequence continues at coordinate 96,650 of JADRCH010000058.1, forward strand.
GCAACAACCCCCCCCCAATATTTTCACTAATTAATAAAGAGTAAGTCAGAACCTGTTTTTCCTCATAAAAGAATGTATGTATGTGAGAACCATAGAAGGAAAGAAGTAAAATACTAACCCAAAGACCCACAGTTTGTATTGAGGTACCATCAATTGCTACATGAGAAATTTCCAGTGAAATGGCCATATAAGTAGCAACAGATTTTATCAGAAATGACAAGATTGTATTATACAGCTACTGGTAGGGATAATTCACTAGTCCTTGACACTGCCAGTCCCAATTTATCAATTTGAACCATTTGACAAGAACTTCCTAGCTTATGGTCTTGTTTCTGCAATTCCTAGGGTCTCTGTAGTGCATCTTCCTATTTCTTGGCTCTCTGTAGTAATTCTGTGTAAGAGCATTTATTCCTTTCCTTGTTAAGTTTGTTTACATATATATTATTCTATTTAATAAAAATATCTAACTAAATAACCAACTCAATAAACTCCATCTTTCTTTCCTTCCTCAATTTCTTTCTCTTTCTTCATTTTATCTGTGTACTTTATCTTTCTCTTCATTTCAACTTTGCTTTCCTTCCTGCATTCCATCCACTCGTGATCTTTCTCCTTGCTTTTGGTTTATTGTTTCATTTGAGAACTTGTTTGGAGGTTATAGTGGCACAACACTCACACTCCTGTTTTCTTTAGTGGAGAATCATCTTCCTGTATAGTGGAAGACTATCCTCTTCCAAGGAGCCTTCACCTTTAGGAGGGACACTTGAGGAGGGGTGAAGGTAAAAGAGAATATCTGGCTGACCATCGAGATCAACTGAATGAACCTTGTCAGTGAATGAGGTAACAAATGTCTCAGATCAACATCATATCCAGCCTTTCCACTCCTGTGGTCTATCCTTGTGTCTTACTATTTTCACTTTCCTAGCTTTGAATATTTTCAAACCAGACAGAATAATGTATTGCATGTCTAGAGCACCACTTTCTCTGCCCCTAGGCCCATGCTTGTGAGTTTTAAGATCTTAATCCACTGCACAAAGAAATTGACTGGGAAATTCACTCCTCTTTTGGCTTAAACTATTCCCACTCTCCTTTCAGGTATGCTTAAGGTAAGTTCCACCACTATTCAATTTTATTTTTTCTCTAGTTGTAGGACTTGACAAATCACTAGATTCCCATGGCACCTAAATTCCTTAGTGTGAAGATCTTTTTTTTTTTTTTTTTTTTTTTTTAACTACAAAACCTTAGCTTACTAGAATGTGGACAGGGAAATAAAACAGGAAGATGTACGTTTTAGGGCACATGTATTTTTTTTGCCATGGTTGCCATCAACTTACTTATATTCTGAGTTATCAGCTTAGCTATTCTGCATCTTGTTATACAATTATATTTTATATAATTAGAGGTATAATCCTAAGTATACAATTTGTCTGCATTTAGAGACTCTATCAAGGGAGTGTCCACCAGGACATAAAATAATGTCAAGCTTAGTTCATGGGATACAGAGACTCATGCTCACAAAAATAAATAAATAAATAAATAAATAAATAAATAAATAAATAAATAGAATAGAATATGCGTCATTCCCCTTTAAGCCAAAACCTCCTACATCTCTCTTTTAATACACAGTAAGAAGAAAAACCTCCATCTTAAATATTAATGCCCATTTTCCAGTCAGCTGAGGCACAAAAGGAAAAACATAGGCAAGTAAACAGCGATATGGAAACAACAAGAAAGGAGAAAGTAGAATTTGTAATAGCACTGCTGTCAAATTCCTGTTCCAATTTCTCCATTTTAATTCTGTCGATCTAGTTCCATTTTGAACGTAATGATATATATCATATAATTTCCAACAATTTACTTGCTTGGGATGAGATCTTTTTAAGAGTACCAGTCTTATAAATAGTAATGTGCTCTTTTATACAAATTTAAAGAATTGAACTTTAAGGCTACTATGTGATTATACACCCATCCAAGAAAGACAGGCAAGGGTAAAGAGAGGAAGAAGGAGAAGGAAGAAATAAATGGAGGGAAGAGAAGAGGGGAAAATGAGTGAGGAGAGGGAGAAATTTAAACAAAGCACTATTTTGTAGGCAGTATTATTATTTTCATCTTTTTATATTTTCAAACTATAGAGGATTTTGGAACCAATGTTCCTAATATTTACTATAATTCCATACTAAAATCCTCATATTGAAAGCACAGTCCATCTTGTCAGTATGAAAAAGCACAGAGAGCCAGGAAGCAGTTGTATATGTGTAATTTACAGTTTAGAATCTCTTTGATTTGTGTTGCTGAAGAATGTAGCTTGTCTGTTAGTTCAGAAATTTCCAAACTTCCTGTCCTCTTTGACAGAGTTGTGAAAGAAATGTAATTAAAAACAACTCACACTAACTCAGAAAACTCTGCACAAAGGTAGAAAAGAAAGAAAGCCTTGTTTAGTCTTGCTGAATACATATTAATCCAGAATGAAATGTGTTACACAGGCAATTCTCTAAGAGGTTGAAAATATACAAAGAAATCTCTGTCTTTTGTGCATCCAGACAGATACAACCTTTGCATTCATGTTATCAAGATAAAGCAAGAACAGATCCAGGCTCTAACACAAAGAGGGTAGAGAGGATTGTTGGTCCTTTTAGTTTTCAATTTACACTTTCCCTTTTTTGTAAATGTATGTGTTTTCCCTCAATCTTCTATTTCTATCAGTTAGTTGAATTTAGTTTTCTTGAAATATTATCTTGTATTACATGATAACCAATGCTTTAGCATACCCAAAAAGAATAAAAGAAGCCAATTGTTATCCTACTGAACTCCTTTGGTCTTACATTGTAAATTATTTAATTTGTATATTTTACTGACTAAACACTCAATTTTTGGTAATATCTCCCTACATGGCAACTACTTGTTCTAATGTCTTAAGCTCTTTATATTTTTCATATTACTAAACTGCATCTGTTCTATTCTTTTAGTGACAATTCTTAGGTTGTTAACATAATCACCATGTTTTCTTTTAGTTTTAAAATAGGTTTCAAAGTCTTCCCTTTATAGAACTGTAAACATATATAGAATTTTGCAGTCCTCATTTCATTGTGTTAATACTGACTCTCACCTTGGCAGATTCAAGAATCACCTAGGATATACACCTGCTTATTTACTTGTGAGGTAGTTCTAGACTCTATTAATAAAGTGATCAAGACCCACTCCAACCGAGGGCCACATTTTCCATGGTCTTGTGTCCTAGACTGAATAATGAATTGGAAGATACATACAACTGAACTGGTTTAGTTGAATAGCTGAGGTATAAAGCAGTTCATGTATCTGTGTACTCAAGGATCTGGTCACTTTGAAAGCACTGGTAAGATTGTGACCTGTAAGTAACTCTTTTAGCAATATGCAATATATTTTCTCTAGTTAGGTTTTATCTGCTAGTATAATGACATCCATGATAATTTTGCTACATACATAGGTGGTGTTGTTTAGATTTTTTTACTCCAACTTCTGATCACTGCTAAAGTCAAGTCTGTGACTATGTTTTATTACTAGGAAAGGGGATTTTGCAAATATACAAAGATGTTTAAAAATGCTTCGTATAGATATCAAGAAGGGGAGAGGTGCAGGACAGAGAAAGAGTTCTGCAATTGGAACTAACTGCTTTTTGTCTCGCCCCCTCCCCTAGATAGGAGGACTTTCACACAGTGCTACCTCAACAATTTTTGTTTTAAGTGAAGGAGAGCTAATGCATGCCTGCCCTGAGGTTCTGAAGGCTCCATTCTAAGAAAACAAGCTTTCAAGTCTGAGGTCTTCCTCTGATCCACACTCACATGCTCACATAGACATCTGGACTTACACGAGTGATCTTTGGTTTCAGTGTCCCAGGATGCTGGCCCCGATTCCTAAGTACAACTAAATCTGACACAATCTGTTCGTCAGAATAAGTTTAGTGTTAAGTTTCAAACCCAGGCAAGCAGCTGAGGTGCCTATTTAACATACCATAGCAGACTTGACCTCCAGTTTTCCCAGCGTCCCTCAGTTCCCATCTTTTACAGGGTGTTGGCATACCCTGCCATCTACCCTGAATTCTCCAAGCCCAGGGATTGGTTTGCCTGTCCCCCCAGAGTATCTTTCCTATATAATCCAGACATTTTGGCTACCTCCTCCTCTTTTGTTCCTTTTGTACCTTTGGTCTCCTGGCTACTGCACTTGGTTTCCCTCTTTCTTCCACCACATTTCTCTACATGGTTCAGATCATTACCACTCTGGACTATCCCAGATGTGTCTGCCTCTGGCTATGCTCTCCCATAGACCCATAATAAATTTTCTCCTCCACTGTTCCTAGGAACAGTCATGTCCTTTCCTTTCCTTTTTATTTCCATTTTTCATTAATTTAAAAGTTGTAGGTGTCCAACATTTCTAGTCTTGGGTACCTATTTGAGAATTGTGCTCCAGAGGAACATTCTTCTGAGGAGAATCTTTGACCACTTTGCCTGACAGCAGTTCATATCAAATATTTGTAAAGATAACCCATTATGTAGGAATGATATATTTTTTTAAAACAAAGGTTTCACAAGTCTTTCATTTTAGCACCAGTGTTTATATGCACCTCATGTTATTTTTCTGTATTCCAATTGGTATTAAAATAAAGATTTTAGTAGTTTTATTTGAGCATTGTGAACTACCATAGAATCAGCTGATATCAGTTCTACTGCCGTTTCAGTCTTTCTTCTTTAATGGTAAGTAGAGATAAACTTTATTTTCCTATTTCCAATAATGGGTTAAAAATCTTTATATTTGATTAAATAAGTTTTTTTTTTTCTGTAATTGTTGGTTCTGGTTCTTTTTGTGGGTCCATGAATAACTGAGCTTTTAGAGTGAAGACTACACAAGAAAGAAACAAATCACATTTGAGTAGATCATGAAATTTTAAAAATATCTAACTTAATTCCCACAGAAGAAGTCAAGAATTAAAGAACCCCATGGAGAAGACTTTCTCAACACTGTAAAGGACAAGTAATGAACCATAGTTTAGTAAGTATAAATCATAAAGTATAATTGAAAATGGAAGTAAGTTGTAAAAGCAGTATGTCTTTAAACTCGGTGACGGCTTCTTCTCAGTTGGGCTTTTGAATGAGTAGACAAAATATCTGCCAGCTGTTTTTAAGTGCACAAATTGTTTCCTGAGTCAGTGCCCTCAAGAAGGATGAAATTCACACAATAAGAGGATAACTTTAGAAATGGGTTTTATTATGGGTTCATGGGCAGGAGTCTACTAGAAAGAATGCAGAGCTCTTGCATAGAAGGTCTAGCCCCCTAGAACCATGATGACACTGAGCTTCTAGGCTGGGGAGTTTTGTAGAATTTAGGGCAAAATTGAGGGTGAAACACGGGGGGTGGTCAGTCTAGCCTGCAGAATTCCAGGTGTTTCTTCTGAGTTTTAGTCATGACCTCTCCCATATTTCTAGGCAGCAGTACTCAGCTATAGGAAGACAAATAGGGAAAACAAGACATTCCTTTTCATAGCCCGGGTCTCTGGTCATAGAACCAAATGTATTTTGGTTGCAACATTTCTAGTATTTCAGTTCTCAGCAAGAACAGTTAAAAGGACCAAGGGCATATGTACCTTTTATCTAAGACAATGCTGTTTGCTTTCAGGGCCCTACATTAGACTGTCTAGACATTTTCTGTTTGATAGTCTCATTGTACAAAAACAGGAAGCTATGACTCTAAGGAGTTAACTTATTATATTGTCTTGGCAAAGGTTGAATATGTTGTAATAGTATTCTATATTTCTATATTATACATGGTTTCTTAGCTAATACATTTTTCCTAGAGAATTTAGAGTGTGCTATGACAATAAACTACAAGAAGAAAATATTTGTCTTTCTGGAGAGATTTTTGCTTGCTGTTAGTTTATTTCTGAACACTCTGAAAACACTGCAGGAACTCTAGACAGCTTTTACCTACAATAGAAGCAAAATGAGTGATCTATTAAGGCATCTGGACCAAGCTTTCTGAGGACTCTCTTGGGCAGATGCTCCTTTATTGTATGCTTTTAATTAATGAGAGCTTCCAAGTTTTTTAATTTAGAAAGTTTAAAATGGACACTATCAATTTCCTTTTGCTTAGTTTTGGTTTTTATTGGGTTGTCTATTTCTTTTGTTTTCTCTTTAACAGTGATTATAGTTAATATCTTTCTTGCATGTTTTTGCTAAAGTAAAATTTGAGTCATTATAGAAGACATATTCATTCAGTCAAATTTTTCTGATTATATATATATATATATATATATATATATATATATATCAGAAATTTTTTTTATATATATATATAAAATCAGGGCATGCCCTGAGCAGTTGGTGGTTGGTGGCCTTTGGGTGCAAAAAAGATTCCTTTACTTCTAAGTGCCTATTCAGGACTGGATTTTGCATAGATTTTTATTTGACACAGGTATACTGACATGCAGGGGAGAGGCCATTTTGCTTGTCAGAAAGATGTTGGGAAATCATCAGTGCACAGGGTATGGCAAACAGACTGATTCGTGGAGCCAAAGCCAAGCCTGGGAGATCATGCTCTACCTCACACTATAGCAATCTTCACTTCTAATAAGATCTTCACAGGCTTTATAGTGAACGTTTAGCCACTGAAAACCCATCTCAAAAGCACCTTATAAAATGTGTCAGGTCTGTAAATTTTCATTTCAGTATCACAAATCTGGCTGCTAATTTTTGGAATAATCCATTGATTATCCTTGTCCCTTTACAAAATTGCTGATAAGTTAGACTGACTTAGTTTTGTAAGTACAAAATTAAGTTAAGTCATACATGTGTTTTGCATTGGGATAGAGTGACAAAATAAAGATTAATGTTCTCAGAGGCCACTGGAAAAAGAAAATGAGTGTTTACTAGGTGATAATTACCCAGCCTGCAGGATATAATGAGATACTGCAGTGCTAGTCCTTTCCTCCCCACATCAAGAGTATGTGTAGTTGAGCTCTATGTGCACAGACCAAGATCTGAACTGACTCAATGCTATCTTATATTAATGTCTGTATCCTCATTCCTCTCACTATGACACAGGCTCAGTTGTTAGAACCAGGCAAATGTTTATTGAATTCTATCAACATACAGTGATTAAAAACCTATTGTCTTGGTGGATTATTTCATATTTTATTCATTTCACTCTTTAATGCTATCATACTAAGTCTACATCCCCTGTGCATTTGCAGATTAATCTTCATTCTACCCTCTGAAGTTAGACACAGTAAGCTCATGTTTTCATTCTAAAGCATATATCCATGTTGACAGTCCAAACCAAAGCACCCTACTGTGCTTCCTTCTACATGTCAATCACACCTATATTTTTCAAACATGTCCTAAGTGTCATTTACCCAGATCTTTCCTCCTTATGACTTCCATACTCTTCTGAAACATAAATGTGAAGTGTGCCTTTTGAAGAGGTGAAATAACAATTCTAGAGCAAGGCACATCAGTGAGTGTTTTCCTTTTCAATCTCCAAGGGTATGCTGAGGATTTCAGAGTTACACAGAGTTGAGAGAATTGAGCTTGAAAAAAAAAGTAAAGTGTTTAGATAGGTGAGATCAATGACTGTCTCCTAAATGAGAAGCACACTGCAAATACACTGTAAAATGAATTAAATAGTAATTGAAAAATACCTGCAGAAAATTTGATTATAATCCAGGAATCTATAAAGCTAGCCAGATAATAAGACATTCATTTCCAAAGCCCATTTGACTCTGTCAGTGTACTTTATTCTGTAAATTTGCAGTTAGTGTTATTAAAAGAATTAATTAAAATGCACTAAACTTTCTACAGTGGTGTCAGTGTTGGAAAGAACTTTGGGTGCACCTGCAGCCACTTGCACTCAAAATCAACAAGATGAATCCTTTCAACTCCCATGAACAATTCTTCTTAAGTTCATTTGTGACACCTTCATACATGTGTATGATGCATTCTGGTTACTCCGTCAACCCCCTTTTATCTTCCTCCTACCCTTTACAACAAGGTCCTCCTCCCTACGTACTCTTCTCCTTCTCCTCTCTCTCTCTCTCTCTCTCTCTCTCTCTCTCTCTCTCTCTCTCTCTCTCTGTGTGTGTGTATGGTTTCATCTATGCCATTTGTGTGACTATTAACTTGGGACTATCCATTGAAATATGGTAAGACCACATATAGATAGACAAAAGAAGGCAATGAATCTGTCTTTTATTGAATCTATCTATATGAAATAATTCAGCAGTAAAGGGCACAGTCACTTGAATCCTTCCTCTGTCCTTGTCTGAATATTGATGGGTCCATTCTTGTGCAGGCCCAGAGCAGCTATTCTCTGTTGTTGAAAATTTATAATACCAATGGTTTTTAGCCATGGAGATGGTGTTTTATAGCTTTTCTTATCTTCTAACTCTTTTTCTCTCCTTTTCTTTAATGTTCCATGTATCTAAGAGGATGTACTTGTCTTTTTCAGGGCTAAGTACTCAACCATCATTTGTTTCCTATAACTCTTTCAGGCAAAAGTCTCTACTTTTAGCACAATTCTCTAAAAAGAGATGCTTCTATGATTTAGGCTGATAGAAGTTGTTATCTATGAATATAAATATGTACATTTAGAAAGTGGTAATTAGGTGCTACACCACTGAGCTAAACCACAGAATTACATTCTCCCCTGTGTCCCAAGCTCTTTGGTTCCATATGCTTTTTAGAAGATTTATAGTCTCAGTTATGGAGATTCTCCTTTGGAGTAGGTTTCAAATTTAATCAGAGAGCAACTGTCTAACCTCATAGAAGTTGTAACATTATTGTATTGTGTAAGTGGACATCTTTTCTGACAGGTACATATCATTGTCCATAAGGTCAAAAGGTAAGTAAGACAACTGGTGCATTAATGTCTTTATTTCTACAACTGTCTTCATAACATTCTTCATGTGCTGTGAAAAGTAGCCAGGAGGAACCAGGCATCCAGCTTATTTCTTGGTTAATTTGTCTATGTCATGCAAACAAGTTGTGTCATGTCTTCAACAATGGGGTTTTATGATCTAGCTCTGGTAGGCAGTCAATATCAATGTTTAGAATAACTATAGATTCATGGGTCATGTTTTTATACACCATATTTTGATCTCATTCTTTCTCACCCGAACTCCTCAAGTATTTTCACATCTACAACTATCTAGCTTCATGTTCTCTCTCTCTCTCCCTCTCCCTCTTCCTCTCCCTCCCTCCTCTCTCTCTCTCTCTCTCTCTCTCTCTCTGTATGTGTGTATTAAAATAAAACAAAAAAGTATAAAACACAAAAACAATAAACAAAAAGAAGGCAAAATTGCCAAAAAAAATGAACAAAATTAAAAGCACACAAAAAGCCTGTCTGTGTTGTGTCAAATTAACTGTTCATGGCCGTGGGGTTTTCAGGGGAGTGTAGTTGATTTACAAATTGGAGAAAATTCATTTTCCTAGGAGTCATCGTTTGTAAATAATTTATTGTTTCTGGGTTGGGTTTTGTGCTCACTACCCCTTCTTCATGCTGGGTGTTTTCTGGTTTGAACTTGCACAGGTCTTATGACAGCTATCATGGTTAGTACACACGTGGATCAGTCCTGCTGTGTCTGGAAGACATTGTTTCCCTGGAGCCACCCATCACCTCTGGCTCTTACCTTCTCTTCCACATAGACCCCTGGACCTTAAAGGGAGGGTTTAATGAAGACATTCTTTTTAGTCCTGAGTGCTTTAAAGTCTCAGCCTCTCCACATATGTCCAGGTATGGTTCTCTACTTCAAGAATAAGTTTCTCTACATCAAGAATAACTGACCAGTGCTGAGTAAAACACCCACCCACCCACCCACACACACACACACACACACACACACATATATATATATATATGATATTAGGTATCATTTTATTATTATGTTCATTTAACAGACTAATCTTAGCAGATTTTGCCCCTAGGATCCATGGCCTAGCTAAGCTTCTTAGCCACTTTAGCTGTGTCAGGTATGTGTTAAAACTCATAAAATGAGCCATAAATCCAATAAAAGAAGTGGTTGGTTTTCTCCTAACACTTAAACTACTATTTCAGCAGTCCTACAGTCTCACACTAGTCTTTGCTGTAGTTCTCAGAGTTTGTATTTAGGTGATACTGATTATTGCTTTTATTTATCCAATAGCACATATCATGCCTGTGAATACCATAAAAGCTAATCTGTAGAAGTAAAGCTTCTAGCTGTATACCAACTCAATTTTTCAATCATTAGTGATAGAAACAAGTGGTGTCTTTAGCAATAAGGCCTTGCTTCATGATGTGAAGGATAACCAATAGCTTTGGCAATAGCCTGTGATGTTTGGGATATTGATGGGACTCCTCTAGCCAACAACTCAGTAACATGTAACCCATGTTTGGCACTGAGAGTTTTACTTGGTGCCATAAGATATCTAACTGGGGCATTGCCTCTTTCTTTATCTGTGACTTCATTTGATTTCCTTTTCTTATGTATTTGGAAACTGCTACAGTTGTAGGTTATCACATGACTTTTCAAAAGGCCTTTAGCATTCGCTGTCTCTCCCCGTATTATTTCCTTTATCCCATGCTTACTTATCCCTCTCCATTTAACCTCTGCATTCTGTTTTTCCCTTTATATTTTTATAAAATGATATTTTATACATCCATTCTTGGAAAATTCTCTCCTCCTCACTGGTCCCTTAATAGCTACCAAACTTCTGTGTGTATTCTAAATGAAATCATATATCTACAGTTAGAAAACATGCCAGAGACCTGAGATAGGGGTGGTGATTGGGAGCTGGGGAGGAAGCCCCAGGGAGTCTATGGAGGTGATTCTAGCTGAGACTCCAAGCAGTAAGATGATATGGAGCCTGAAGTGGCCACTACCTGTAGCTAGACAGGACTCACATTGGAGAGATAAGGACAGCAATACACACAGAAATCCTTCTGTCCAAAATGTGCCCTGCATACAAGATATGCTGGGACAAAGATAGGACAGAGACTGAGGGAATGGCCAACCAATGACTGGCCTAACTTGAGACCCATCCAATGGGCAAGAAATCCTAACATTACTAACGACATTCTGCTATGCTTGCAGACAGGAACCTAGCAAAACTCTCTTCTGAAACTCTCCACCTGACAGCTATTGGAAACAGATGTAGAGACCTATGCCAAATACTGGACAGAGCTAGTTGGGGGAAAGAGTGAAGGACCCAGGGGGTTTAGGAACTCTACAGGAAGACCAATAGAGTCAACTAACCTGGACCCATGAAGGCTGCAAGAGACAAAACCATCAACCAAATAGCAAGCATGGGTTGGACCTAGGTCTTCCCTTATATTTGTAGTAGAAAGTCATCTTGATCTTCATGAGGGTCCCCTAACAAACGAAGTGGTGGATGTTACTGAATCTGTTGCCTGTCTGTGGATCCTGCTCCCCTTACTAGGCTGCCTTGTCTGGCCTCAGTGGGAAAGGCTACACCTTGTCCTGCAGTGACTTGATATGCCAGAGTAGGGGGATGCTCAGATGAGCCTCTCCCTTCTCAGAAGGAAAGAGGAGGGAGAGGGGCTGTGTGAGGGGGAACTTAGAAAAGAGAGGACCTGATATCAGCATTTAAAATCAATCAATCAATCAATCAATATAAAACAACTTACATACACATTTGAAATATGCAGTGTTTGTTGTTTTGGGGTCTGGTTACCTCATTAAGGGAGATTGTTTCTAGCTCCATCTTCTTACCTGTAAATTTCATTTTGCTTAACAGATGAATGATACTTACTCTTGTGAATGTACCACATTTTCATTATCTATTCATCTGTGTGGACATCTAGGCTGTTTCTAGGTTCTGGGATATAATGTTTAAAGTAGCAAAGAATATGGATGAACAAGTATCTCTGGAGTAAGATAAAGTGTCCTTTGGGAGTATGCCCAAGATTGGTACAGATGAATCCTGTGATAGATTAATTTTAAGCTTTTTGAAAAAATTTTACTAAGATTTCCATAGTGTTGGTATCATCATATATTTTTCCCCAATAAGAATGTGTGTTCCCCGTACTTTACATCCTTATCATTTTGAGATATCACTAGTTTCACTGATATTGGCCATTCAGATAGGCTTAAGATGAAATCTCAAAATAGATTTAATTTGCATATTCCTGATGGCTAAGAATGTTGAACATATTTAAGTGTTTCTTAGCCCTTTGTGTTTCACATTTTGAGAACTATATTTAGTTCTATACCTAATTTTAACTTGAGTTATTTGGTGTTTTTATGTTCAGTGTTCTTTAGTTCTTTGTATATTCTAGTTGTAAACCTTTCCTCAGTATAGTCGGTAAAGAATTTTTCCTTTCTGTATGCATCTACTTTTCTTGAGTAATGGTGTCCTTTCCTTTACAGAACTGTCATGGGATCCTATTTAATAATTTATTGTGGTATCAGGGTTCTATACAGAATGCTCTTTCTTATGCCAGTAAATAAATGCCTATTACCTTATTTCTGTTGTATCACATTCAAAGTATGTGGTCTTTGTTTTAGGTCCTTAATGAATTTGGAATTCTTTTATACAGGATGCATTTTCATTCATGTGCACACAGCTATCCAATTTGACCAGCACCATTTCTTGAAGATGTAGTATTTTTTCCAGTCTATGTTTTTAAGCTTCATTTTAAACAATCAGGCTCTAGGTGAACTGAGTTATATTTTGGCCTTTAATTCTATCCCTTGATCAACTTGACTATTTTTATACCAACACCACTCTGTTTTTATGAGTATAGCTCTGTACAACAACTTGAAATATGGGATGGTGATATCTATGGAACTTTTTAAAATTCAAGATTGTTTTAGCTATGCTGGTTTTAATGGTTTTGTTTTTGTGGTGTATTTCTGTGTGTTCTCTCTCTCTCTCTCTCTCTCTCTCTCTCTCTCTCCATGAGAAATTGAAGTTTTAAAAAAAATGTGAAAATTTTGTTTAAATCTGATGGTTATTGTATTGAGTCAATATATTGATTTAGGTAAGATAGCCTTTTTCACAATGCGAGTTCTAATGATTAATGATTATTGAGCATGGTATGTATTTGCCATGCTTACAAGAGTATAGGTGTCCCTATTGACTTTTAAATACTCCTTTCATTTTGGTTGGTCCTCTGACCACCATTTCATCACTTCTCTCCCTACTCTTATTATTTGAATAATGTTATGCTTAGGATACTGACTATTTACAAAAACAACAAGGATAGAGTATCAATTATACTCTATGAAATACAAGCTATAAACTTATAAAAGTATAATATATATATATTGCTGCTGTCTTCTATGAAGAATATTAAAAATTTTAAGACCAGAGTAGATAAAGGTTATATCATTGCATTATATCAAAATGATGACAACAATGTTTTGGAATATAATTTAAGTATATCAGTAAATATACATGATTCAAAGATTCTAGGCATGATATTCAAAGTGTAGGATGGCAGAGTGGCTAAGAGTTTCAAATATCCTTTATTAAAGATATCAATCAACTAGTAAGTTAATTCTAACATTTCCAGATACTGGGTATATTATTGGCACCTCAAAATTAGGTAGATTGCTTCCTTAGTTATTGAAGTTGCAGCCTTTGTCAGGCATGGTGTTCTGCTTCAGAGAAGGATGAAGAAAAATCAGAATCTTAAGACTAGCTACATCTGCATAGCAGGTTCCGGGTTAACATGGGATACAGGTGACCTTGTTGAAAAAGAAAGAATTCACTGTTTCTACAGTGGATCTTTAAGTATGTACATTTTGTTTCAATAGAATAGGTAAGATTGGGACACATAAATCAAAGAATGTAAGTTAAGCTTTAAGAAATGATAGTAAAGAACGTAGAGTAGCTATTACATGGATGTTGCAGCTAGGAGTCTTTACTGATGATAATCTTTAGGTGCTTGCAAACATGGGGATCTCAAATGAAGGACTCCAACACATGGCAGAAAGTACCTGGGACATGTAGATTGACTATCAGAGATGAACTGAGGTTGAGATTTTGTAGTAAGAAAGTGAGGTTTGGGCAATAATTCCCAGAACTCAGAATCTGGGTTCCCAATAGAGGCTTAATTGTTAGGTGTTGTTTATAGAGTGACTCCTACTGGGAACGAAGAAATGACTAGTCTACTAGTCATAGAAGGTTCCTGTCTTTGTAACAATGAGAAAGGTAAGGCAAAACAGACAGTGATTATCCTTTTTATCTTATATTGCATCTATGAAGAGGGGAGACCAAAATAAGTGAAAGTCTACCAGTAATTCTAGGCAAAAAAATATGAAAATGTAACTATTGTCCAGAAGGATGTCCTATCCAAAGTGTGTTCAGCAAATCTCAGAAGAGTTTCTTGGTAAGCACCTAAAGATTTGTGTTCTTACGTAATTTCTCCATTTCTGGGGTGTGTACTTGCAAAATCCAAGTGAGAAAGCCCCGCACTTACCAGGGGGGGAACTAATTGAAGTCGGAAATATAACTGATGATCAAATGGTGCTGCCCAGTTCTGGGTGAAGTACCAGCAAAAGTTATTTAAGAAGAAAATTTCAGGACTATAACTCTGTTAACTTCCCTAAGGAATACCCTATTAGCAAAGTAAGACAAATACAAGGAAAATTGGAAGTGACTATGAGTGTGATGATGACAATGTCTCTTCTCTGATCCAAATTAAACCACTGTAGATAGATCACTTCAATGCACTGGAAGCTGTAGCCAATGAGAATATTCCAAATGTCACTGGAGCCATAGGATGAGCAAATAATTAAACTTTTATTTGTCTGTACGTGAGATATTGTGGAGCTTGGAAACTAGGCTTGGAAAAGGTTAGCATAAGCAAAAGAGAAATACCTACTATTCTGTAGGTAGTTTGCATTCACTTCAAGGGACACTAGCTAGAATGATTATGATATCAGAGTCAGATATAATTAGAAATTAAGATTATATCATAGAGAACCTTTTAAAATTTGATTTCCTGGTAGATGTGTTCCTATTTATTTTTCATGTGAAGAAAGACAGCTTTAAGTATATTAATTCTTTACTCTTTCATGATTGTGTTGCATTAATGTGTGGATTCCATTATATATATACACATTTACATAATATACATAATAATAATAAATGTTAATGTACAGCTTTTATTAAAATTTAAACAAGTATCTCTAGGGTATAAAATTGTCTTTTTGAATCAGAATCTTGAAGAGCATTCATTTATAATTTTATTTGTCAAAATGATTTGTTGATGCAGAACAAACTACCTTTATTTTTGTTACAAATTTAAGAACAAAATATGCATATATATATATATATATATATATATATATATATATATATTACACATGTATAATGTATTCTATGCTGACCACATTAAGATATGCCTTTGAATGTAAGCATGGCTCAGGTTTACTGTGTTTTACTGATTAGAATTATTATTAACCCAAAATAAGGAAGCAGTAACTGTATACATCTTTACTATGTCACTAATCAAAATGAAATCAGTTTCCTTTGAATGAACTGAAGTAGTTCTGGAACTTTCTTCTTTTTCACAACTGAAGAAGTGAAGTCTTTCTAGCTGGCTTTGAACTTCATGGCTGTCAAATCATTGTTCCTAAATCTTCTTTAAATGAAGCATACTTAATAATTAAATGTACTTAAATATAACATTTTATGTTTTATTTAAAATTTCACATTGTTGCTCACATATTACTTGGGATGCTAAAGTGCTTTTTTTTTTTGTTGCCCACTTTTTCACAGCAACTGAAAGCACAAATAGAGCAGCCTAATCTCCAGAAGATGTAAATGTTCATCGTCATTGAAGACGATTATAATGGTGAATAGAGTCTCCGTTTTCAGTGGTATAAAACTTCAGCAGTAACCCAACTTAGCAAGATCACCCTCCTTCCAGTTGGCCATGCTCTGTTCACCACTCACACATACATTCCTGTTTGTCTTTCTCTGTCTTCTCACTTTTTCTAAATAGCATCAAGGGAAAAAGATAAGGAAACTACTAACTACTTTTAGTCAAATTTTTTTCTCACCATTACAACTTTTTGAGATCTGGAAGCTGTTCAGTGACTAATTAAATTCTCACCTCTGGTATCCATACCTGGGTGTGTTCATGTGTAAGCAACAGTACATACCACTTTTTTCTCTTTTTTGGATATCACTGAATATTTATGAGTTCTGTGGTGTTGGATACAAAGCAAAAATCAATTAACATATTTAGAAATATTCATCAAGTGTTATTCTAGGGGTAAACTTGTTTCAATGTTGAAGACAAACTAATTTATGTTTATAAGTGAGTCTCTGTATACATTAAAAATTGGAATAGCTAACTGAACATCAATGATTTCTAAGGCTTTCTTTGCTATAAAAACTGGTCAAAACCCACTCTAGAGAAGTCATATGTCTTAGCAGAGAAATATTGATGCTTTGAAAATGCCAAGCTGTCGAACATCCTTCTAAACACTATTGTTTATTCCATAAATTTGTCTTCCCATCCTTTGTTGCTTGGAAACTTTTTGCAGTGAGTAGTGGTTAAAGCAGAAATGCATTGCTACTAAAAGTGCTGAGAAGTGATTATGCTTGTCAGCTATTGACTGGACATTTGTATCAACCTCTCTGTTCTTGAAGGTTCTGGAAACATCATCCATGAGGTGAGTAGACAACTTATAAGAGCCAGAAGTTGAGGAGAAGTGAAATGAAACATCCTCTGAACAAGGCATAGCTGTTACATACATGAACCAACAGAAGCTACGTTTACCTATTCAAAACCTGCAGAAGATCAAACCAGTTACAGATTCTAGCATGAAGGAAGGAGGGTCTCCTGAGGAACTCCCCAGTAGCTGAGGGGGTAGTTCCAGTTGATGAATTCTGGAGGAGGAAAAGTCACAGTTTTTTCTTTTAGCAGTGTGGCCACTCATATGATTTCCATCCACTGGGATATGTCCTCAAACTTGTGAATATAAAGGCAGCACCAGTTGCACTCAAGAAGTTCAAAAGTAATTAGAAAAAGTAATAAAGGATGATCATAAAGTTGGGTGAGAAATATGAGAGTACTGGAATGAGTTGGAGAGAGAGAGAGAAGGGGATGGACATGATCAAGATACATGTATGAACAAATAATAAAAATTAAAATTAATTTAAAAAGAAAAAATCCATATCCAAACTTTTTTTGTCCATATTATCAATACAGATATGGTGAACATTCCATGTTTGACTCAAGGCAGTCCTTCATGTACCATCACACATGACTTAGAATACTAGAATGATTTTAAGTCCAATGTATATTTGAAATATTTAAACAACTTATTTTCATTTTAAATAAATATTTTAAAGTTATCCATTTATATATGTGTAGGGACACACATGTGCCTGCTTGTGTGCATGCATACATGCATGTATGCCACAGGGCATGTGAGAAATGTGGGAAGTTCTGAGGAAAACTTTCAGAAGTCAGTTCTCTCCTTCTACAATGTGTGGCCAATTTATCAAACAGAGGTCTTCAAGCTTGGTGGAACAAAAGTCATCAAGTTTGGTGGAACAAGCCTTTCCTTCCTGAGCCACATTTCCAACCCCATATTTATGGTATTAATGCTTAAAATAGGAGATACACATTTAATTTTATTTCCAGAAATCATTAATGAACATGTTGGTAGATCAATAAGAAGAAATTCTTATCTTGAAAATTGTTAACTAGTGTCAAAGAGGATTAAATATACAAAGTCAGGAGTGAGGCCATCTTCTCTAGAGTCTCAAATGTTTAAAATGTGTGTGTTTTGACATACATTATATTTCCCTTGCTCTCAGTTTGCTCATTGGGAAAGTGGGAGTGTCAATGCTTGGAACAGCATATACAGTCAGTTTTCTAGCTGATGACCTTGTTATTGTGGTTATATTTATAGTATTAACTCTTATTTATAGATAATTAGCACATCCTATTATCACTAATGACAATTAGTTGTAGAAATCTTTAATTCTAAATGTGAAGCAAAATTTTTATATTCCTGCTTCATACTTTGGAAAATAATATAGTAGTTATAGTACTTAGGTAATTACATGTATTTAGCTATGGTCCTTGGCAGGCAATATACATCCAAATGATAACAGCATGCTGCTTATAGCATTAAAACCTACCATGCTAAAGGCTATCAATTTTACCACCTGAGAGGTATGATGGTTAACCAAATCACAGAATCTAAAATGGCTTCTTCATTATTGCCAATGGGAGAAACTGTTGGGCCCATACATTCATTAGCTTCTCCATTTCTCACTGTCACTTTCAGAATACCAACTGTGCTTCCATTTGCAGGTTTTCTTCAGTATTTAGTTACAACCTGAGGTCAGCTAATTATAGAAAAAAATATTAAGCAGTAACAAATGCTTGGACATTAGCATCAAACTGACCTTGTTTGGAAATTCAGCTCCTCTATACTTTTACATTATCTTGGAATAACTAACTGAAGCATGTTTTTCTTTCTAAGAATTAAAGACATGTGTTTTCCTTACATATTATAGTAAAGATTAACCAAGATGTCTTTAATGTGCTTAGAATAGTTCTGACATGGGAGAATCAATGGCTTTGTACTTTACTTTTCTTCCTTTGTCTCTAGTACTCACTGAAGACCTTGTGAGAAGCTTTCAGGTGTTAGCCTTACTTTATGAGTTTAATTGGACTGTAGGATTATACAGGTCTGCCAGAGTGCATTTTTTTTTCTGTATAATGCGAACCTGAGGGCTTGAGTTCAGTGTCTTCTCTAAAATGTATCAGCAGGTTTATGGCAGGTTTTCGGCACTTTAGGGTTTACTGTGTTCATCAGACAAGGCATGGCTTTTAGAGTGAAAGATTTTATAGAACAGACACAATGAATAAATAAGGTTTTAATTCTAGTACTGCCATTAAAATGTTTTCAGTGACCATGGCACCTTTACTTCATTGCTACTTTCAATAATTCTTCTTATGGAACTATTTTATAAAAGAGCACATTTTCAAAGGTTTCTGAATAAGTTACTAAAACCTTTTATTTTAATGAAAAATATTACACTCTCAGTTCTATAGTAGATTATTCAATGTAACGAGTTAGTTTAGTTTTATGAAGTACTAAAAGTTTATCACTTCATCAGAAAAAACTTGAAAATGGTGTGTTGAACATAATCCTCAGAGATTCATAAAAATTCTACATTTGGGAGTTGGAGCAAGAGCTTACTAGTTAAGAAAACTCAATGATGTTGCAGAGGACCCATGTTTAGTTCCCAAAACCTACATGTCACAGTAGGTTACAACTCCAACTTCATAAATGCTAATGACAGCCTTTTGATTTAAGTGGGTACCTGTACACATGCACACATAAAACGCACACACACACACACACACACACACACACACACAAATAAAATAAAATAAATAAAAGATAGTATACTTGTGCACATTACTGATGTAACTATCAACTAATCGAAGCATAAAATCTTGGATTTACCTGTATATGCTAGTTGATGTTATAATACCGTGAACCTTCCAGTGTGCATTCCTGGTACCAGAATATATGTATAACTTGACATATAAAGATTCCTCATCCCAACATCTGAGCAGATAGCAAGTATTCCAGTTTACAGCCATAGCTTATCCCATAAAGAATGCTGTTTTATAGTAAGACTGCTATACACAAACACAGCTATTTTGCAAAACTATATAGTGGATTTATTTATTACTGATTCTGTTTGTTAAGAATGTTGCTTTTTTATCCTTTTTATTTTGTTTAAACAAATTTCTTAAAATTCTACCCTTAAAATGGGATATAATCAACAGTGATAAAGTACAAACTTATTATTTGCTACAAAATATACCACTAGCTACATGCAACAATTGGAACACAAGAATATAGGTGCAGATTAAGATGTGTTGTCAGTTTAAATTTATGGTTTCATGGGGGTAACAGAAACACAAGAAAGAAGAATAATAGAACACATTTTCTAGAAAGTGAAATAGGAAAAGCATGTAGGAAAGTTGTATCTGGAGAGGCTGGAGAATGACAACACAGAGTGTCAGTATAAGAGGGAGAAATAAGAACAATAAAAAAATTAAAGAGCCATAAGAAATTATTAGGTTTGTTTAAAGTCTCTCTCTCATCCATGTGTGTATGTGTGTGTGTGTGTGTGTGTGAGAGAGAGAGAAAGAGAGAGAGAGAGAGAGAGAGAGAGAGAAAGAGAGAGAGAGAGAATGAGTAAATTTGAAGTCATGTCATACAGAGTGACAATGCTTCCCAATGCTTCCTTTAAAATCCCTAGATTAACAAAGGTCCCAATGCCAGGCATGGCAAATTTGCTGGTCAAGGGAATATAAGAATCCCCAAGACATCACAGGGTACTATTGTTGGTCTTCATGCCATGAAGATAAAGAAGATCAGAAATTTTTCTGAAGATAACCATAAACTTCAGGTACAGAATGTAAAGAAATCCACCATCTACAGCAATGAGCAGCTTGGGAAGGTATTACAAAAACTGTAATGGTGGTACCTATACCCCAAGAGTAACTAATAACTATCTAATTGGTGTTAAGTCCCATATAATAGGAAAGAATCCATGCCTCATGCTGTAAACTTCACTAAGTACAAGTGGCAGGTAAAGTCATGCAACTACTACTACTACTATGCCCTACTACTGCCCCTTTCCTAAAGCAGTATAATTTCATCATAAATATGTATTATAAGTTAAAATAGCATTATCAATATGTATCCTCATATTGAAAAATTGTCATTGTTACTGAGGTGTCTCCTGGCAAGACCACAAAGCCCATGGGTCAGTAAAGGGGGTAGACATAACCCACTTTGGGGTTAGTTTCAGAGAACAGCATCTGCTTTATTGTTTGTGAAGAACTACTTATACAATGGAATGTTAGCATATAAGGGAGTGGTTAACATATTACCTCGGGTGGGATAGTGAGCACTTATGCCACTAGGAATCCTTTGTGGAGAGGGGACAATAAAGGGGATGTGGAAAGTGTCACTCCTCCACAGGCCAGAATTAAGTGTTTTGATTTCTGGAGCATGGGATGCCATACTTCTTATTTTGAAGTGCGGTGTGCCAGGTAGGCCAACCACCAGGTCATGGCTGAATTTTCTACAATAAAAGATAAGTGTCCTATCAACCCTCATTACAGAAACCTCTTTTTTTTTTTTTGGCACAAACCAAGATCATTATTGAAAACTACCACTTGCCAAAATGCAGAAATCAATTGACCATGAAATGCCTGCCCCAGAGTAATACATTAACAGCACAATACATATACTTAAGGCTCAGGGAAGATCACAGAAGAGAAGGGTCAAAAAGATTGTTAAAGACTGAGGCCTAGGATATCTGCTGCAAAATATTCTGTTAAAGATAAATTAATAAATAAATAGGATGACATAAAGAAGAGGAAAGGGTTATGAAGGAGGGACTAGAATTGGGAGGAGGAGTTGGGTGTGAATTTGATCAAGATATTTTGTATGAAGTATCAAAGAATAAAAATTTAAAACTAAAAATAATATAATATATAAAGTTCCAAAAGTATTAAAATGGATGACATTGCAAATACAAAATTCTAGATTAATTGTTAATTATATAATATTGTGCATTAACATACATTATTAAAATGTTTTACTTTTCTGTTTACTTTTATAATGTAGCTTCTAGAAATATTAGAGTTACATACCTGTGTGACTCATATGTGCACAAAATTGACAATGTCTGCCTTTTGTATATTCTATTTCTATGTCCCATGAAGTCTTAGGATTGATACAGGTATCTGATCAAGATCTCATATCCGATTTAAATATTTTATTCCAACTTCTTTAGTTTCTAAAAGCTATGTTTTTATACTCTATGAACAATCAAAATAATATCCCTAAAGTTGTGATAGTGGCATTAATTTCTTTGTACTGACCAGTAGCTATCTACTTAGACATAAAACCCATACGACAACAGGGAAATTCATGTCGGGTACTAGAACTCTAATTATGTATTCATGACTAGTGAGGTCATGGACCTTTAAGACCATACTAACACTACTATTCTAGACCACCCAAATTCTTAATGAATTATAAGCTTATTCTTACAACTACAGCTAGGAAGAGCTCTCGCCCCTCATCCAAAAACTTCTCCAAAGTCAGAGACCATTACAGATAAAAATAATTAATCAAAACCTATAGAATAGCTGACTGTGGGGTTCCCAAACCCAACTTATTAATCTATAATCTAACTTCTACATCCAAGTTTCAGAAAGTGATGGAGGAGAGGGTAAAAAGATTATAAGAGCCAGAGTACCGGAAGGTCTGATGTGAGATTGTGTCTCCAAAAATTAAGGGATCTCCATCCATGGTGCCTAAACAATATGGCTGCCTAAACAAGACCTTAACAAGGACAATACCAATAGACATGCTAATACATAAAGTGGAAATCTTGTGGGGTATCATCCCAACGTGGTGGGTTATTATTACAAATAGTATTTCTTTTATGGGTGAATAGTTAGTTGTATGATATTACTTAGTTTTGCAGGTTTGGAAATAACATCACCATATATACATAATACATATAATACATAATACACAAGTTGTTTTTGTGACTACGTTGGTGCCTCATTTTGATGCATGAACTACTTCACCATACTGTTGCATATAATGTGAGCCAGTTATCTCCACTACAGTATAACAGTTTACAGTTTTAAAACATCATATGTTTGTTATGTATTTCCCAGAAACTCTATAAGTTTAGTTTTATATTGTCTTTTGTAATTTGTAATCTTCTGCATTTATATTGATTTATATGCATTTAATAACTTATGGAAACTATGAGCCATTGCTTAGCTATGCTTTATATATACTCATGAAAGTAGACATGCTGATACTGACAATAAAAGTACATGGTTCACTGTCATCTGCAGGACTGCAGATTCACTTAGTATGAGTTCATGGGGTGAGGGTTGATAGATTAAATTAGAGAGTGAGACCTGGAAAGATGGCTCAGCAGTTAACATCACTGGTTTCTCTTCCAAAGGTTCTGAGTTCAATTCCCTGCAACTTCATGGTTGATCAAAACCATCTATAATGTGATCTGATGCCCTTTTCTGGCATGAAGGTAGATGTGCAGATAGAGTACTCATAGACATAAAAAATAAATAAATCAAAGAGAGAGAGAAACACATACAAAAATATAGTGAGCTAACTATCTCCTCTTTGCTGATTGTAATTGACTTAAGTGCCTCTCTTCCTATCTTAGTGTTCAAGAAATGTTCTCCAACAGATGTGATATGCACTATCATTGGTAAAATAATTATCTTTGATCAAGTTTGGGATTTGGGACATTGTCTTTTCTCACAGAGCAAGATGTTTATATTATCATTTTAAGTATGTGCAGATATATTGACAATGCATTCTTTGAACATACTTTTTCTTTTCATTACTATTTGTTGGAACAAAGCTGGCGAAGTGGAAAGAATTCCCACATGTCTGTCCAGGGCACTGTGGCTCTGGGTGGGACAGGAGACAAGCGGGAAGTGGTCATGCTTCTTCCCACACAGTCTGATGGGCAGGTGGGGCTGTGGGAAGCCTTTGCAGGCCCTGCTGGTGGGTGGAGAAGGTGGCCATTCCCAGGGACTCTCAGCAGCTATCTCCATGAGCTCTCTAGCCCGGGGCACCGTAGTTGCTGCAGGGGCCCTCAGACGGGCTAGCCTGAGCACAGCTGGGGTTCCTGCTGGTACTGGATCTCGGCAGTTTTGGGCACTGTGCTAGCTGCTTAGGCTTGGGGAAATGGGTACTGTCTGGGAGTGCTGGGAAGCCCTAGGGGAGAGAATAGATGTGGCTCCATTTTTTTTTCATACTTTATTTATTTATTTCAAATGTTTCCTCCTTTCCAGATCTGCCCTTTGGAACCTCCCCATCTACTCCCCCCTTCCCCTGCTACTATAGGGGTATTCTCCCACCCACCCACCCACTCTCATCTTCCCTCTTTGGCATTCTCTATACTGGGGGATCTAATACCCTCAAGCCCAAGGGCCTCTCCTCCCCCTGATGGCTAACAAGATCCTCCTCTGCCGCATATGTGGCCAGCACCATGGGTCCCTCCATGTGTATTCTTTGGTTAGTGGATCAGTCTCCAGGAGTATTGGTGGGGGGGGGGGTCCGGAGTCAGGCCATTTGCCACTGTTGCTGCCTCCTGGGGATGTAAACTCCCTCAGCACCTTCAGTCTCTTCTCCAAGTCCTCCATCTGCGACCTCACACTCAGCCTTACTGTTGCTGTGAAGTGATGTGGCTCCTTAATCAAGTACAGATACCTCGCTTCCCATGGCTGGTCCAGATGAAGAGACAGTCTATAAATCTAAGACATTTATTTTTATCATGTAGAGAGTAACATGGATGGAATTGTACCCCCATCCCTCTGGGAGAAGCGAGGCAGAGTAACTGGAAAGGGGTGTGGCTAAGCCTCTAGGTGTCTCATTGACATGGGGATGGCTTGGGGCTGTGTGGCTATGCCCCTACCTGGGGCATGGCCATGTCTCTACCTGAGGAAGGGTGGTATGTGACCAAGACTGGAGCCAAAAGCCCCTGGGGAACATTGGCATAACGTTTCCTGTCCCTTGTGGATTCTGCTGGGTTGCCCAGAGTTTATGCCTGTACTCAACTGGGTGCCAGACTGCCTATCACAGATCGTTGCCCCACAACTATTTACTGAAAATCAGTTCATCTAAAGCAGGCAAAATTAAATGTTTCTTTTGTATCAATTCATGCTATGAATAAGTGAAGTCTTTTGGTGTGGTTATAAGCAAATTTTAGATTAATTAGAAATTAGAATTTATGGCATTTTAGTCTATGTTCCAAGATTTAATATTCTTCCCCTTTAGAGAACATTTTAAGAATTTCAGAAAAAACAACCTTTTATTTACATAAATAATTTGAATTTATGATTGGTATAATTGTTTGAAAGCCTTAAAATTTTCTTCTTATTCACAGCATGTACCTTTTAGTTTATACTTTAATAATTTTGTCCAAATGCTTAAGATACTATGGTCCAAAAATAATTAGATATATTTACTCTGATCTCTGAGTTCACACTTTAATTCATTATACATTGGATAACTGCCACATTTTTCCTAATTTTATGTATTTTAACTATTGCTAGTTATGTTTTTATACTCTATTTGATGCAGATTCACTGATTATATTTTTATATCTTATAAACTCAGTTATATCATAATTGGTGCCATATAATTATAGTTACAAAAGTATGTTAATGGTCATTTTCTAGATCTATGGTGTGTCTGAAGTTTTTGGATAGTTACTGGATACCTTAAATTTTGCAGCTTAACAAGCCACCCCTAAACTAAGTGCCTTAAAATGGTAATCATTTATCATTATCCAAACCTTTGGTTGGCCGTGAGGCTCTAGTAAGATAGGCACAATTTATATCAACTGGGCATCTCATGCATCTGTGCTCCCTGGCAGAAGAACAGTGCTGGTTATGACATGTGGCATGTTTCCTTATGTAGTAGACTACGCTGAGTTTGATCATCTGGTAGTGGCCAGAGTTCCAATGAAGAATGCATGCAAAACCAATGAAGGCTTGAGTTTACAGCTGGCGTAGTCCGTTGAGGATCAAGACAATTCACAAAGCTCGATTAAAAGGATGGAGAAAGAGATTTCCATTCTTGGTGCAATAGCCTGCAAAGTATAGCTGCAAAGGGGAATGGTGGGTACTGTGTATATTTCTGCCATTTATCATAGTCATCAGACTTGTTCTGACAAAACTTCTAGAGATTATTTAGATCTTTGTCAATTTATTGTTATACTGACACAGATTATACCAGAAAGCAAGGTAAATACAATTTTATATATTGTGTTCATATGTGTATATCTTTTCCTTCTATTTGGTTATTTGGTAGGTGTCATAATTTCCAAATATAATATGCTGATGTCATTGTAATTTCTAGTGTGGACAAAACTGGTGAAATTTTCCTACATTCAACTGCTGTTGAATCCTCTACTCAAGGCTACACTAACAGTACAATGTTTCTTTAAGGAGTGCTTGCATGTGAGACTTCTAGCTCTTTTTTCCTATGTATTTCTCAGTCTGTTCTGACATTTTACAAATTAATATGAAAGTTCATCATGCAATTCACCAACCAGGAAGGATTCCAGGTTTGTGCTTCCATTCTGCCAGAAGAATAATTCACTTACACTAAAATTCTGTCATTAAAATATGTCTGCTAATTTAATTAGGCTGTATATTTAAGCACATGTGAGTTATAACATTAATCTTATGCACTAGAAACACACTGTACCTAGAACTGTCAGATTTTGATCTTTTTATCACTTATTTTTAATTTGTTACATTTTAATTAAACTAAACATAGTTTCCCATTCCTTTTCTCCTCCTAACCCCTCCAAAGCTTCCCTCCTCCTGAAATGCAATGTCCTCTTTTTTTATTTGCATATATATATAAATACAACTCACTGCATTTTTTTTTAAATTTGCTTGTATGTATATAATTTCAGAACTGTCCATATGGTGTTGGATAATGATTTGGTGTGTTCTTCCCTTGGGAAGACTATTTCTCATCTCTCAACATCCATTAATTGTTTCTAGTTCTTTGTGTAGGGCTGAAGCACCTTGGGTTTAAGCCTATACACCTTACCATGTCAATTATTGTTGTGCTTGTTAAGTTCATATTTAGCTAGTTATGTTCATCAGGCTTTATGGATGGATCATCCAACATTTTTAGGAGACACAAGGATACAGTAAGCTAACTGATCTTCTGGCTCGTACAATCTCTTTACCCCATTATTCAGCAAAGTTTCCTAAAGTTTTAGTTTTAAAACCTTCTTTACAGATATATCCTTTAAGGCTAGGTTCCACAACTCTACATGTTCATTGGTTGTGGCTTTCTGTATTGACCCCAGTCTGTTGCAAATATAAGTTTACCTGGTGATTACTGAGGAGAAAACTTATCTCTGGGCATAAGAAAGAAAGGTGTTTAGAATGTAATTAGGGGTTATACAGGTTTAATAGGGTGGTGGTTAAAGATTCTTCTCCAAGATCCATGATTTCACTAACCCTAAGTTCTTGGCTAGGTTTTTGGTGCCAGTTTGGATTTCTTTCTTGTTGGGTATGTGTTAATACAATTAGGGAGCTCTTGGTTACCTTCAGTCTATGTGTGTCACTACCTCACCCTTAAATCTGTCATACCATGCTGGTCATTGTTGTGATTTATAGGCATCACAGAGGAGTAGTACAATTAGGTGCTTCCTTCCTTTCGAACTTAAATAGAGCTTTCTGGCACCACTAAAGCAGTCTTCACTGAGCAGTATTTCAAGTCAGTTTTAGATAATTGGCTTCTAGATTCTATATGTGAAATGCATGGCCTCTTTGAGAATGGCATCTTACCTTTTATCTCTAGGGTTCAACCAAGGATAATAGCAATAACCCATAATGTTTTAAGAGTCCCTTGGACAACATTGACCAACAAATCAAAAATTACTGTCATGCCAGGTCCTCGTTTTCTTTTTCTTTTTCTTTTTTGGCTCTTGGAGGGAACATTGTTAGCTCAGATGTGACAATTTCACTTATAATATATAAGTATATCTATACACTGACTTACATGTATGATAAGGATTTTTAGGTAGATAGTTAATGGAATGCTTCCTTATAGAGTATTTTTTCAGCTATCCTTTGCAGTTTCTTGGAGTAGTGGTTTAAATTCCTCTTATTGTTTGGTTGATTCATTGTTACTGAGCTACAACAATTTTCTGTAGCATAAAGACTTCATTAGAATTTATAAATGTTTACAAATTTTGCTGGTTGCATATTTACTCAGTTACTGGTCCTAATAATCATGAAAGAGTTTTAGGAACTATTTTAATATACCTAAAAGTGTGATAAGACAGAGAAATTCTGAAACATGTTGACATATAAGAATGTGTTACTCTCAATTTACCCATCTGAAATAATGAGATATAAGCCAATATTGTTTAACAATAAAAGGGATGATTAAAGAATGTCAAGTGGTGTAAAATCTGCATTGTCTCATGTTTTGTATTCACACTTCTTAACTTTAGGGGTTTTTTTGTTGTTGTTTTTTGGTTTTTTAAAGAATACTACTATTTGAAAGGTAATACTCTGTCTTATGGTAACAGAATTAATTTCATATGTGACATTTAATTATGTTATACTCAGTAATACTCTTATATCAAAAATTCTATTCTAGGAATTGGTAGGACAGCTCAATGCATAAGAGCACTTGCTGTGCAAGTAAGATGACAAGATGTGCAATTCCCAGAACTAATATACAATGCCATGCATGGCTTCACAGCTATAATGGCAATGTGAGACAGAGAAAGAAAATTCTTTGGGGTTCACCAGTTAACAGCCTGGTTCCTAGTCCAGTGAGAGACCCATTAACAAGGAAATAAGACCGAAAGTGATAGAACACAAGATACAATGCTCTCTGCCTTCCAAAGTTGTGACACTCATGTTAACATACACACACAGATACACACATGTGTATGCATAACACATAACACACACCCGAGAGAGAGAGAGAGAGAGAGAGAGATGTAGTGGGAGGGAGCACATTTAAGTAAGGTTGTAAAGAAAAGTCTAGGGTTGTGGAAACAGCACCGGAGGTAAAAGTGCCTGACAATCTGGCACTTCTTAATCCTTAGGACAGAAATGACTCCTGCAAGTTGTCCTTAGAACTCTACACATGCATCATGTCACATATATGCCCCTGTACTTATACATATTCATACAAAGCAAATAAATACAAATGAAGTAGATATCAATGTTGATGTTTGATTATTTATGGAAATTTACTTACTCCATAAAAATGTTTATTTATCAGTTAGTACATACCGTATTCATTCTTTTGTGACTGTGTTACCTATTTCAGGATAATATTTTCAAGTTCCATCCATTTGCCTGCGAATTTCATGACGTCATTGTTTTTAATAGCTGAGTAGTATTCCATTGTGTAAATGTACCACATTTTCTGTACCCATTCCTCTGTTGAGGGACATCTGGGTTGTTTCCAGTTTCTGGCTATTATAAATATGGCTGCTATGAACATAGTGGAGCATGTGTCCTTATTATATGTTGGAGCATCTTCTGGGTATATACCTAGGAGTGGTATGGCTGGGTCCTCAGCTTGTATTATGTTCATTTTTCTGAGGGTCTGCAAAACTGATTTCCAGAGAGGTTGTATCTCACTGATATGTGGTTATTAGCCCAAAAGTTCGAAATACCCAAGAGTCACTTCACCGCAACCATTGGGCTGAGCGTGAGGTCCCAGATGGAGGAGTTGCAGAAGGGACTGAAGGAGCTGAGGGAGTTGAAAGCCCCATGAAGGGAGCAACAGTGTCAACTGGCCTGACCTCCAGATGCTCCCGGAGACTGGATCACCAACCAAAGAATACACATGGAGGGACCCATGGTGCTGGCCACGTATGTGGTAGAGGAGGGTCTTGTTACCCATCAGGGAGAGGAAAGGCCCTTGAGCCAGAGGGTGTTAGATGCCCCAATGTAGGAGAATGCCAAGGAAAGAAGACAAGAGTGGGTGGGTGGGTGGGTTGGGGAATACCCCTATTGAGGCAGGGGAAGGGGAGAAGGACTAGGGAGGTTCCAAAGGGGAGATCTTGAAAGGGGGAAACATTTGAAATGTAAATAAATTATCAAAAATAATTAAATAAAAATAAAGTTAAAACAGAAAACAAAGACAAAAGACAAAAAAAAACAAACAAAAAAGTTTATTTATAAATCTCCATAGGCGCACATGTATATTTAAGTTCACATATGCTCATTTAAAATTTTTCATGAATGTCATAACTTGCTCAAAGTGATTCAGACAACTCTTATTAGTAGAATGGCTATGTATTTTGACTTTTAAATGTATTTAGTTTTAGGTTATTCAGTAGAATATCCTGTAACTCTATTTTTGAAATGAAAGTAAAAACCCAGCTTTACAGGATAATACTTAAGAGTATCATACATTATACACTGATATACTTATAGTATTCAGCACAAAAATACTGCTTTATAGTTTAACATGGTATCTGGTCATAGCAAACATATTTTCTCAAGCTCTTACTACTGTTTAGAACATCACAGTCATGCCATTGTAAGCTCTCACACAGGGTATCAGTTTCACACACTGTGATTTCCTATGCCATTCTATTCAGTGAACTATTATCTGAAGTTTACCTAATGCATTGATGAATCAATTCCCCCCTTAAAAGCTTTTTTAAAAATCTATTTATTTTATGTATGTAGTACACTGTAGCTTTCTTCAGACATACCAGAGGAGGGCACAGGATTCCACTATAGATGGTTGTGAGCCACCATGTGGTTGCTGAGAATTAGACTCATGACCTTTGGAAGAACAGTCAATGTTCTTAACTGCTGAGCCATTTCTCCAGCCCCTCTCTCAAAGCTTTTAAAGTCTCTTTCATGGACAGTAATATGATGTGTCCACTGTTTGGCAAAACCAGAACTCTAATAATAGCTACCTTTTGTTTTCCTATTAGGACCTTTGTTTTCCACTACAACCATGTTCAATGGCCTGTCTGCACCGTTCCACTGTGGCCTTTTTATTTCTGGTGCACAGCCTAGTTACTAGCATAACTGACTGCTTTAGTTTTCTCAAAAACTAAAGTGATGAATGACACATTTACACTGTGACAAGGGAAGAAATAGGCAGAAAGGAATAGCCTATATGAAAAGATGATTTTTCAAGTGGAAAAACATGTGAAAGATGAGATTTTTGTAAGACATGAGTAAGAATGGTGGAGAAAGACTCTCACCAACCAGACTATGAAGGTAAACTTCCTGAAGAACATGTGTTATAGAACTGAATTTTTTTCTTTGAAATTGAATTAATCAACTATCATATATCTTCCAGGTTGGGATTTTTATATCCTCAGATTTGGCATTTCTCCTGGATAGATAGATAAGACAAATAAATATTGGAAGCTAAAAATTGAAAAAAATGTAAACAAATATAGTCTATATTACTTTTATAGGACTTACTGGATGATTTGCAGCATAGGAAAATATATAAATATAAATTAAATACCGATGTTTCTTTTAAGCAATGTTTTGTAGATTTTTTGTTAGTTTTTTTTTTCTTTTATTGGACATTTTCTTTATTTACATTTCAAATGTTTTCCCATTTCCAGGTCTCCCCTACTGAATTACCCTCCCCCATATCCCCACTCCTGCCTTCCTGCTCTAGCATTCCTCTATATTGGGGCATCCAACCCCCACAGGACCAAGGGCTGTTCCTCCCACTGATGTCCAACAAGGCCATCCTCTGCCACATTCACAGCTGGTCGGAGCCCTGGGTTCCTCCAGGTGTATTCTTTGGTTGGTGGTCCAGTCCCCATGAGCTAGTGGGGGGGGTCCTGGCCAGTTGACACTGTTGCTCCCCCCATGGGGCTACAAACCCCCTCAGCTCCTTCAGTCCTTTCTCCAACTCCTCCATCGGGGACCCTGCGCTCACTCCTATGTTTGGCTATGAGCACCCGCCTCTGTATTTGTCAGGCTCTGCCAGAGCTTCTCAGGAGACAGCCATATCAGGCTCCTGTCAGCAAGCACTTCCCAGCATCCACAATAGCATCCAGGTTTGGCAACTGTATATGGGATGGATCCCCAGGTGGGGCAGTCTCTGGATGGCTTTCCTCCAGTCTCTGCTCTATATTTTGTCTCCATATTTCCTCCTTTGAGAATTTTGTTCCCCATTCCAAGAAGCACTGATGCATCCACACTTTGGTCCTCCTTCTTCTTGAGATTCATATGGTCTGTGAATTGTATCTTGGATATTCCAAGCTTTTGGGCTAATATCCACTTATCGGTGAGTACATACCATGTGAGTTCTTTTGTGACCAGGTTACTTCACTCAGGATGTTATTTTCAAATTTCTTGGTGAAAGTAGCATTTTACAAATTAAACTATTGAGTTAGTATATATACATATATACATATATAATTATAGTATGCATTTATATGTGTGTACATGTTTATGTCTGTATGTATTTATATGTGTCTTCTTTGATTAACCTTATTATAAAAACTTGCAAATGAAAAACATCACACACCAAAACTAACTAGATTCAATTCTGTTCATGCCAATGAACCTCTATACAGTTAGAATACAATCATGATCTATTATAGTAGCCATGTGATCAACTCTCTCAAACGAAATTGTATTATTACCTAGATAACATATTTTTAACAAATTGCATGTTTTACTTGTGTGTAATTAGTATAGATGTAGTCACTAATCATTACTTACATGTAATCTTTATATCCACAATCTATTCTATATATGATCTGAATTTATTATTACTGACTAAATAGTGAGTTATCTCTATATAACAAGATAGCTCTCTTAAACTGCTGTATTGAATGACATCTTATTGTCAAGATCAAAGACTCTAGAGGGGTATATTAGCTAAATATTCTCTTTTCCCTGTCAGGAGAGTCATATGTTATTTGATGGATGAAGATCAATAGCTCAATTAGAAAGCAAGGCTCATAGCAATTGTTAAATTGGATCTGTTTCTTAAAAGTTTCGATCCTGAGGGAATACCTTTTTCTAATTATCTACTGTTGCAAGGGAAAATAACGTATACCCATTTATTTGAACAAACAACATCTGCTTAGGTAAGAAATAAATAGTATCAGTTCCTTTGCAGAGAGTTTCATCGACAAGAGGGGCTCTCACACAGGAATGTGTCAAGACTTGCAGGTCCATTGCAATCTTCTATGCAGCTGAAACAATATACCTCATGCTTCTGGTTATAAATTGGTTTCTTAATAGCCACATGTCTATCTAACACTCACCTAGATTAATCTAACAAAAGGCTACTCTCTTGATTTTCCCCTGCTCCCTTTTTTGCGTACCTCATTTCCATACAGTTATATTATTCACAGAGAGTGAATACATTTTCTACAGGATTTTAAATGATAAATGAAGTCACTGGTTTGAAAATGACCTCTTATCTTTACTTCCCCAGAGAAGTTCTGGAATATATTTGTCAACCTGCTAATAACAACCATTCACATTTATCAAAGTACCTATAGTTTAAGCAGTAAATTATACATTTTCTCTATTTATATGCTCAATGGCTACCTCAGCACTTTTGAAATATATTTTAACAAGAGAGAGAAGACTCAATATGTCACACCTTTGCTAATTCAACAACATTTTTTTGGATCAAATCCCAAAGCTGGTACTCAAACATATTTTACACACTGTTACCAACTTAGAATTTCTAAATAAAAGTCTGCCTATGCTTTTCTCTTATTTAGTAAGTGACAAAGAGTTTCCCAAATCCACAGCATAAAAGTTAAATTTTATTATTTGTATATGCAGATTTAAATGACCTAAGACCATCACAAGTTTTCTTGCTGCATGAATAAAATTTTTTTGTGCACACACTGAACACAACTAGCCCTATGAAATGTGTGTGACCTATCAGCACAGCTTGGCATTTTCCTGTGCCTCTGTGGTTTGTCTTTTAATAGTATTTCTCTAATTAACTTTAGTATTTATTAAATTTTATTCAGTCTCTTGTTTTAAAATTTAGATC
Organism: Rhynchomys soricoides; assembly: GCA_019843965.1. Taxonomy (NCBI): domain Eukaryota; kingdom Metazoa; phylum Chordata; class Mammalia; order Rodentia; family Muridae; genus Rhynchomys; species Rhynchomys soricoides. Next base: position 130,257 of record JADRCH010000058.1, read on the forward strand.
CAGGATGTTTTGACTCAAGCATTGTCTTTCTCTCTCTCTTTCTTTCTCTCTCCAGTGTTGCACTATGTAGCTCTGGCTGACCTAGAACTCACTATGTAGACCAGGATGGTTTAGAATCAAGAGATTCCTCTGCTTCTGCCTCCCAAGTGCTGGGATTAAACATGTGTCTACTATGCTTAAATGGAGCACACTTCTTAACCCTGTGATACCATATGTCTGCTTCTAAGGCTAGTATTTAAAATATTACCCAATTTAAAATGTATACTTTTGTTTTTTTCTAAACTTAGTGACAGGAAAGGCTATACATTATTTATTGATTTTTCTAGAACTTGCCTCACGTGATATGTCAAATGCTGAATAAATAGTTGTAAAAATGAAAGATTATCTTTCTTATTCTATATGATTAATTATAATGAATGAATAAAAGCCAACATATGAATAGTATATACACACATTTTACTGTAATGAACTACATTACAGTATGATTTTTGAACAAATGAGGAAAATGAAAAAATTTAAAAATAAGTTGTTTTTGTCATTTTTATTGGTTATTTTATTTATTTGCACTTCAAATGTTATCTCCCTTCCCAGTTTTTCCACCACAATCCCCCTATTCCCTCACCTCCCCCTGCCTCTATGAGAATGATCGCCCTCCCACTCACCCACTCCTGACTCAGTGCTCTAACGTTCCCCTACCTTAGATCATCAATCCTCCACAGGAACAAGAGGCTCCCCTCCCAGTGATGCCCAATAAGGTAATCTTCTTCTACATATCCAGCTGGAGCCATGGGTCCCCCCATGTTTACTCTTTGGTTGGCATTTTTGTCCTTGGGAGATAAAGGGGAGTCTGGATGGTTGATATTGTTGTTCTTCCTGTGGGGTTACAAATCCCTTCAGCTCCTACAGTCCTTGCCCTAACTTCTCCATTGGTTCTTTTTATTTGATTTTCACTTGTTTTCTTTTTTTTGGGGGGGGTGAGGGAATAGGGGGATTATTCATAAAATTCATAAGAGATAAATTCATAAGAGATAAATTCATAAAATTTATCTCTTAAATATCTCTTTAGTTGCTAAACATGGAGAAATATACTATCTTCATAATGTGTGAAACAAATGGATTTCTCTCTTTAATATTCATTCTGCGATTCAAAGATGTGGACTGGGCTATTACTCATGAAAATTGCAAATAATGCAGATATTCTTGAAGTTAATCCCCAAGAAGTAATGAGCAGTGTGAAAATGAGAAGAGAACTTAGGAAACTCAGGGAAAGAATTTTCATGTACATGACAATAATGCAAGAAACTATGAACACTGTCATTTAGCTAATGTACATGAGTAAATTATTAGAACTCTGAATAGCTGTCAATTTTTGGCCTGCAAAATTTGCAGAGGTTTTACTAAATGATGATAATAGAGTCACTTACATAGTAAACTAGTGTGAAGTCACGGTAGTGGGAATGTTTCCTTTTATAATTGTGTCTTTTGTAGAATTTCATATACCAGACTTTTACCATTTTTACATCATTATATTTTATGTCATATTCTCCTTTTGAAACTCTCTCCATGCTCCTGTCCTAAATTCTCTTGTCAAATGCATGGGTGTGAATTTTGGCCTGACTCTATTTAGTTCATCTTTGGGGAAGAGTGACTCACTAGCCACTGACTAAGTCTTGTTCTTCAACTAGGGGTTGGAACATTTTGAACCTTCCCTGATCCCCATCTCTGTTAGCATATCCACTAGTGTTGCTTGAGACCCTGACCAAGACCTTTCAGGGGAGGGGTAAGAAGGCACAAAGTCAATGACACAGACTCCAGGAGATGGGCAAGTGGCCAAAGCAAACTCATTTAATATAGAAATTGGATAAACTTTTATACCCTCCACCCAGGCTCCATTGGCTCATGGCCACTTGCTCCATATAGTTGGCACCATCTGATTGGCTTTTCTGTTTGCACTATGTTTTCATTTGTCTCCTGTTGTTAGGTAAGCTATAGGAGTTAGCAGGCACAAAAGCTACTGCTGCTCATGTGTCAGTCACTGTGAGCCTCTGAACAAGGTTTGATGACTGATTCCTCTGGCATAGGGGGACTTCTGTAGTTTTTGGCAGGCAATTAAATTGTTGATAGTTCATTAGTGCATCTTCCCTATCATGTACAAAAGTCACAATCTCACAACAGTTCCCAGGTCTTCTGTAATGGGGAAGGATTCTTCAACCTCCCTTGAAAATATTGGGGAACTGTAATTCAAGAACTATGAACATTTTCACAGTGTTTTTTCCTTCAGTGGTTCTACCTTTGTGAAACCATTTAAGAGGACAGTACCCAATGGAGCTTAGCAATATGAATAAATAAGCTCATTTTTAATAAAGTCTATTTATTCAAATAATCCCATAATGGGTAATTAATTGGAAAAACCAATTTTATAAAATTTAGCAAAGCCATTGCAATGTTAATTAGACTATTTCACAGTGGTTTGGGGAATAAAAGAAGGTAAAATCATAGACTAATAACTCAAGTATGTTTCATATTATGGTAAAGTAAGCAAGCATATGTTTAATTTTCTACAGTTATAGTAAACTGAAATTCCCAGATAAAAATGCTAGAGCTATATTAAACATTCTATAAGGCTGAATGACTATGGAGAGCAGGAATATTAAATCTTAGCAGACAAATTATCCTCCTGAACAATAATTTATTGCCCACCTCTGAGTGGTCAAATACCATTATAGTTGTCAGGTAAATCCTTTGGGGATGTACAAACTCTTAGCTCTGTCAACTTTAAGCCTAGGATTGTCATCAGATAACATTTGAGGCCTACCACAGAGATTTCCAAGCTTTAATAAATTTTATCTTATATTTAATAATACATATTTAAAATCTACTTAGTATGACTTTCTTTAGTCATTACTGTAAACCTAATGGAACTGTTATCATAATTGTTGTTATTATATAACAGTATTTGGTGTAACCTAAATCTATATGATTGGGCCGTGACCATTCATATGTAATTCTAGAATAAACTTTATCTGATTCTAGAGTAAATTATCTCTCTTATCAGATTATAGATATGGGTTTTCATTCAGTTTACTATATTGCCACAATCAAATTGACTACATGGTAGTGAATATCTTAGCATGTGTGTATAAGTACAAGATAGATTTCAATGGATTAAAATGTGTTGATTATGTGTGTCTCTGTCCATAGACCTGGTGGTGGTGGTAGTAGGGAACTCATTTCATTTTATTTTTCAAATTTTAGGGGTTCTTTCATTTCTTGCCTCTTGTCCTCTACCTAGCACCAAGATATTGAAGTAGGACAAACAGGTTTCCATAAATAATATCAATACCATACTATGTTTTCTACTTTGTATCTATATACAAGAACTCCTGATTTTATACTCAATGTTAATTCCACTGAGACAATAATCAATAAGTTAAAAACAATGGACACAATCTTAATTTGTGGTATATTATAAAGATAAACATAGTGGTGATATAAACTGACCCTTAATTATTACTGTTACAAAATTGTTCTTGGAGAAGCCACAATGTAAGTGATTCCTTTAATAGTAGAACTTGCCATGTTAGCAGGGGTGTAAATAATGTACAAGCAGGACAAAAGTCAAGGAAGTATAGAAGCCTGATGTGAGAAAGAGAATGATTCCCCTGTGGTCTATTGGAGACTATTAAGGCAGAAACATAGACTGTCCTACCTTTAATCGATTTCTAAAACTCTAGTTCAGGAGTACAGTCATAACCTTTAGTATAGTTAATTTTACTTTTCACATTGAGTAGGAGTGGAATGTCCAAGTTGAACATTACTCCTTATGTGCATAAGGCTGTTTCCGGGTCAGATTAGCATTTAAAACTATGGAATCAATATACGAGTCGGCCCTACACCAGGAGGCATAATAAATCAGAGAGAAATTCATTACATTTCACTTCCTACTACCATGCTAGCATAGAAATTTTGTCTTACTATGCTATTTTACCTAGATCAAACTCACAAGCAACAAACTGTAGGTCTTTGATGCTTCTTTAGTGCTGTGACCCAGTTCTTCAAAATAAACAAATATCCTAGTAATTGAGTTTTGTAGAAAAACTCTGACTAATAGAACTTCTTATTATAGTCTAGTAGTTTGAATGTCAAAGTGTAAATACTTGGAAATTCTACTTTACCTATTTGTATGCATACTTAGCACATGTCATCATACCACAGTGTTCAGTATATTAGTAATTTCTGAAATTACTTTTGCAAATAATATGGTACAAATAAAAGAATATTTGAGAGAAGACGATAATTGTTTCTTAATTTCTCTTAAGTGAAGGGTGTTATTTCCCTAATTTCTTTCTCAGCCTATTTATGCTTGATCTACCTGTCTGTTTCTGTACGAATACCATGTAGTTTTTATCACTATTGCTCTCTAGTACAGCTTGAGGTCAGGAATAGTGATTCCCCCATAAACACTCTTATTGTTGAGAATATTTGTCTCTATCCTAGTTAGGCAGAGCCCCTGGTTGAGGAATGAGCTCACCTACTCAACTCAAAAATATTACCCCAGAATTGTTCCTGTCTAAAGGAAATGCAGGAACAAAGAGTGGAGAAGAGATGACAGTAAAGGCCATCCAGAGAAAGTCCCACCTAGGGATCCATCCCATCTGCAGACACCAAACCCAGACAATATTGTTGATGTCAAGAAGTGTTTTTCTGACAGGAACCTGGTTTGCCTATCCCCTGAAAGGTTCTGCCAGAACCTGACCAATACAGATGTTGGATGCTTGCAGCCAACCTTCGGGCTGAGCACAAGGACCCCAATGGAGAAGTTAAGAGAAGGACTGAAGGAGCTGAAAGGGATTCCAACACCATAGGAAGAAAAACAATATCAACCAACCAAACTGCCCCCCCCCCCCCGAGCTCCCAAAGAACTAAACCATCATCCAAAGTGTACACATGGAGGGATCCACGGCTTCAGCTGCATATGTAGTAGAAGATTGCCTTATCTGGCATCAATGAGAAAGAAGGCCCTGGGTCCTGTGGAGGCTCAATGCCCTAGAGTAGGGGAATGCTAAGGCAGTGAGGCAGGGGTGGGTTTGTGGAAGAGCTCCCTCATAGAAACAGCAAGGAGAAGGGATGGGATAGAAGGTTAGGGGAGAGGAACCAAGAAGGAGAATAACATTTGAGATATAAATAAATAAAATAACCGATAAAAATATCTGAGTGAATATATATATATATATATATATATATATATCACTTGAAAACATAATTTAATCACCATAGAATAACATATATGAATATAATGTTCCTATTTTTCTGAAAGGGACCTAGCTTACTTAATGGTTATTGGCTTTGTGTTATTGTTATTTAAGGGATGCAATCATCATGGCTTAATAAATGTATAACAATATATGTGAAGAAATATTACTGGTTTTTTTGTACTGTGAGCATATTTTTTTACATGATAAATTTTCAGGGTACCAAGAAGGAGAGGAAGGATTTAATACAGAATAATAATCATACTAGTTTCAAGTGTTTAAAAAATGAACTATATCAAAAGATTTATATAAGCAGTTTATCTTTTTTAATCAAATGAAATATTTTTCTTCTTATGTCTTACTTGGCAGGGTAGATGATTTTACCAAAATGCTACAACTGTGAATAAATACACAAACACACACATACACACACACAAATATATATAGTATATTTTTGTGTGTCTGTTTGTATACAAACGTGTACATACATACTTTAAATCATTTTGTAAAACTATTCATGGTCCAGTGAAGGCTCAATACCCCAGTGTATGAGAATGCTAGTTTAATAAACCAGGATTTGATGGGTGGGTGGGGAAGCACCCTAATAGAAGAGCGGGGTGGGATAAAGGGTTTGTGGAGGGGAAGCCGGGAAGGTGATAACTTTTGAAATATAGATAAATAAAATAACCAATAAAAAGTCAAACAAAATTATTCATTTTTTAATCTATATTTGTGTCCCTACTTATTGTATTTGCCTTATGTGTATACAGGTACCTTAAGAGGACAGAAGAATGAGTGCATCTATCTCTTGGAATTTTAGCTACTGGTGATTGTAAGAGACATGACGTTGGTGCTATGAACTGAACCATGATCCTCTGCAGGAGTAGCAACAACTCTTAACAACCCAGGCACATATCCAACCTTCATGTTTTAAAATCTTTCTGAGTAATCTATATTCTTAAGTGTCAAGCAAAGTATTTTCTAGTTTCTGTTTTTCTTTCTAGTAACTCTAACATGTAAGCATTTCAATTTTCCTAATTATTAACCATTTTTCTATCTCATTAAACTCTGACCTTATAGTCTGTCTATTGCAGTACAGTTTTTATCACCAAATAGTTCAGTAGTGCAATTTGGTGTTGGTTATTTTTACAATCAGTACAGATGAGTCATACACAAGTGCGGAGCTAAGTTTGTGCAGATTCTAGACTGGCATGCACCATTATGTTATTACTTTGAGTTTAATATCTTCAGTTAATTTCAACACTTTCTATGCATTTTCTAAATTGTTTTAGGTACATTTATCATAGAATACAATTAAAATATTAATACAATTGAGTTATCATTTTCATTTCGATTTACAAAACATGTTCCCATGGGTGGAAGAGTTAAAATTAGCTCCAGATCAGAACTTTTAAGCTCATATTTGGTTTGATGAGGCTGCTAGATTTTTAATCAGGTAGAACTTGAAGGATTGAGTAGAAATAAATATTACCAAGGCATGGAATGATGTTACCAAACTCTATCCTGCAGGAGAACTTTCATTTTACTTGCAGAATGTATTATATTATTTTTCTATAAAATAATCAAAAGGAGGGCTGAGTATTGACCCTATGGGTGAAGAACATGCCAGAATGAGCTCCTCGAGTATGTGGAACCCCAGAACCAGTGCAAAAGGCTGAGGATAGTTGAGTGCCTGGAAGCACAATTCAAGGATAGTGCGAAGAGGAGGAACAGTAGGTTACACTGGCCAGCAAGTACAACCAATCCTTGAGATCCAGATTCAGTGAGAGTCAATTCATAGAGTAAAAGAGGAAAATATGCAACTCTGATCTTTTACTACACACAAGCAAACAAGACACAAAAATATGTCTGTAAATTTCTTTTTTATTTCTTCAAATGGAGGGATGAGATGAGGACCACACCAAAGCTGTGCAAATAATCAGCTTGGACTGAGCCCAGAATTTTTTTGTCTGTGATATAACCATCCTTAGGCCTAGACCTGGGAAATACTAGCCTGGTATAATCTAATCTTCCAAACTGACTGATTCAATCCAGATATTCTTGGCTTTTTACCGAATTGTTCTGCTTGGCATCATATTAACTTTAGCAATATCTTCTAATCTGTTTTTTTCTCATTCCCTGGCTCATTGTGTCTCCACTTGTGTCTAACTTGTTCTCTCTGCCATCTGTCTCTGTAAAACAGTTCTGCTTAAACTGCTATACATACCACATTTCCTCCCTCTGCTGCTCTAAAGTAGGGTCTTCATCTGCTCTGTTCTCCTGAAAGTTGGTTACATCCTATCTCTGACACATTCTGACAAATCTTTCTCTGATTTGCCACTTTACCCCTCAGTTCACTTTCAAGCATGGCTGATTTCTTCTACAAACTAAATTTACCTTCATTTTAGGGATTAAAGGAGTGTTTTAAGGGCGTATCTATATGCCAGCCAGATCACACTGTGATCCAGAGCATGTCTACATTCCAGCTGGGTCACATAGACCTAGAAGATCTTTGGAGGTGATTCCTTGCTAGAGCAGCAATGTTGCTGGATTAAAATTCCTCTACAACTATGTACATACAAACACCACATACATACATATTTATAAAAAGATACCAGTAAAGTATTAACTGTAAATATTAAAAATACGAGTCAGTGGGAATCAAAACAATTGTTCTCCTTAAGTCTGAAAGACGGTTTTAATGTAATTATAATACAGTTAATTATCACATATTTCAGAAAGTCTGATATCCTGACTTATCCTGTGTATCTTTAGTTGTATTTGATATATTTTAAAATAACTATTTAGGTAAGGTCAGTGACAATGGTGTGTTGCACATTTAGGACTTGTATACCACTTACGTTCCTATGCACCACACTCTACCTTTTGAGCTGTACAGAATTTAGTGCTATATGGAACTTGCCCCTTGCCATGGGATACATTCTCATGTGACATAATTCAGAAAGATACAGACATAGCATGGCTGGCACCTAGAAAAGATTCTCCTTCACTATCACCCCCAGGAATGAGGTTTCTCTTTCCTGTGATGCACCAAGGGTATCTGGATTTAGAGGTTGGTTCTTCTTTGTTATGCCACAATCAATGGAGAAAACATTTTAACTATGTTTTCCTCTGTTCCTATATTATTTGTATATTGCTATGACTAAAATGCCCAACAGAAACAAGGGAAGAAGGATTTATTTTAATTCATGAATTCAGAGGCTCAACCCATCATGATGAAGAAAAGTGGATTAACACCTTGGTTTTTAGCATGTCAGAACACAGAATAAAATAATTCTGGTATTCTCTTAGCACTACACTCTTCCTTTAATTTCTTCTATTCTCCGGGAGCTCATGGGTTTTGCAAGCTGTGTTAAGGTTATTTCCTCTCTTATTACATGTCTTTGGAAAATACCTTCACAGAAGTGATCAGAAGTGTGCCCAAACACAGTCTATGCAATTTCAATCCAGTTGAAGTGCTCAACAAAGCTTAACTAGAGCAGTTACCAGTATACCTACATTCGTTGGATTACAGCCTATGTTTTGAGTCTGTGTGACAGAGAAGCCTCCAATATCCAAAACATAATTACTGAAAAGTAATAAAAATCAACAAAATTTTCAGGATAAAAACACAAGGATCCTAGTTTTCTTCAATATCATGTTACATGATATTAATATATCTTCTTCTATAATTGATATTATAGATATTATGGAAAAGGCATCAGTCTAAATATCTATTCCTATTTCAAGAATAAAATGTAACAAACAACTTAAGGTAGAAATAATTTGTCTTAGCTCACAATTCAAGTCCAACTTGGAGTTTGGGGTTGCAAAGCAACAGGACCTTAACACAGCAGATAATATCGCATCCACAATTGGGAATCACGAAGTAATGCACATCAACACCTGGATATCTTTCCACTTTTTGTATAGTCCAAGATCTCTTCCTGAGACTGTCCCACCACAGTTAGGATAAAACTTCCCAAATCAACTGACCTGATCAGAATAATCCACCATAGACAGTCTCAGAAGCTGTTTAATCAAAATAACCTCTTTTAAGCATGCCCAGAGCAGGATAATCTACTAAATGACATTAGATGATTCCCAAGTAACATTTTACACTAAGCATTCAAATAATAGCTTACTAGATTTGAATATTTAGAAGAATAATGAATTTCTTGAACCTATGAAAGTATTGGACCTGAATATGGTATAAAGTACACTTTATCATCTCTAGCTGGTTTATGCTATGCACTCTATTTCTGCCATGTATCTTACTTGAAAGGTCAGCAGAATAAATAGTCTGGCATTGATAGTCTCCATGATTTGGACTGTAACTAATTTTTCAAAAGTAAGAAAATATCCAGATACATATTTTTATGTCAGTTTTGAGGGAAAACAGAAATTGTGTAGCATAGAGTGATTACTCTAGAGTGCTAGCCATTAAAAGAAGTCACATCCAAGGATCCTGTTCTTAGCATAAAATATGTTCTGCAATCTGTTGTTGATAACCAGTGAGAACTAACATCTATTAATGTATAAGCAAGCCTACTTCTCTACATATGATCCTTGGCTTAAATTCTCACTGTCATTGCAATATTGAACTATTGTCATTTCCGAGAAAGAAGACCAATCACAACCATGAAAATCCACAATCTATTAAGTGTAGAAAGTAGGGGAGGTGACTTAGCTGGTAAAATAAATAGAAAACAAATAAATATAGAAGTCATTTAAAGCCATTGGCAATGTCCCAAATAGAAAGGCATGCAGAGATTATTCATTCCCTTTAAAATACTGAATTATTTTCTGATGCATTCAACTCATTGCTTTAAGCAAACATATTGAGCCTCAGTATTGAACTTAGAATGGTGAAATTTCAATTAATAAATCTTAATTTTGAACAAGATTATCATAAAACATGAAGTATATGTTAAGGTTTGTTAGCCAAAGATTGTTATTAATTTTCTGATTTTTCATTTTATTTATTTTGTATATTAGAATATTGAAATTAATTAAAAATATGGAAGCTATGAAATATAATGAAGAATCAGAAAACAAATGTTTAGCCCCACTCTATGTCCGTTTGGTTTTAGCTGTCATTTAAAATAGTTTATGCCACAATTCTCTTTTCTAATAACTAAAAACCTGTTATGCTAATGAGGCCAAGAGAAAAGACTTATATTTAGACCTTGTCTCTGATAACTAAGGATGGCCTTTTCCTTCACTTTTCAGATCACAGTCTTGATAACTACACTGTAAACTTCTCCTTATTTTTTTATCATGTTCTCCACACTTGCATGTCACTCACATGAAAGTCCTTTGTTTTTGCCTAATGTTAGAAAAATGTCTTTGAATTAATAACCAATAACAGTATATGATCATATTGTCATAGCTACAAAAATGATTTTGCTACAGTTAAGTTCTTCAGTTTAATAGAAAGTACAAAGCTTTTATTTCTCAGCATAATTAAGTAACATTATTTATGGTTATCATGACAATGTTAATTCATGAGTTTTAATATTCCAAAATTTCAATTCTGTGCTCCCTGGCATAATAACAGGATAGGTATTAGTAGATGATAAATCATTACACATTAAACATTTTTATGAGGACAACTTTCTCATGTTTCTGGGATTCCTATAGAATAATTAGAAAATATACATCATCAATTAGGTCTTCAAGTTGAAATCATTTCTTGTAAGTTTATACATGTGCTTCTTAACATTATTGTATAGCGTTAGAGATGTCATCAAATGTGATGTAATAGCATTGCTGAAGATATGGCATAATTTTGTTGTAGTCAAGAAAATTTATTTGCTTCCAAGCATGGATAGATATATAAAATAAGCAATTATAATTGCTAAGATGTGACATTCTTTGAGAATACTATTTTTCATTTCATTGCAAACCATGTCTGTCCATTGATAAATGTCTGCAGTGATGTGTTGTAAACTATCTATGGAGACTTGCTTGGATACCTTGTTTATTTCCAGATATGTATCACATATATCAGTTCTTTGTATGACCTGATGCATGATTTCAAAATTTTTGGAATATATAATGGTATTAAAATATTTTCTACTGTGATTGTTTTCATATGCCAGAGAAGCACAAATAAACAGTTCAGTGGCATTCACTTTGTCAGAACTTTAGGAGGTTACAAAGAAAACAGTGTGAGAAATAGATTAAGGTGATTTCTGAAATAGTGTGAATGCTAGATGGGGATGTACGGAAGTAAGACCAAGAATGGGTAATGAGAAGCGACAGATTCACACGACAAATTCAAGGAATCGAGCCCAGGAGATCAACATCAAGGTACAGATCTGTGATTTAGCCTAGCATATACACATACACACACACACACACACACACACACACACAGCATTTGAGCCAATCCCAAACCCTTAAATCTTCAGCTAGGCCCAAAATGAAAGCCCTGCCTGATGAGGTTGCTCAGATGAAGTAGGGGTAGGAGGAGCATTGTCACCTCTTGTGACTTCCTTGAAGACAGAGAAGCAGCCACTGCTTTGGCCTTAGTTCCTTTTTGCTGTCTCACGGGTGTTTTGGGAGCCATCTTAGATCTAATGCCAGGTACAGCAGATGGGGACTCTTCGAGGAGCTGCAGAAGACTGTGGCACCTACTCTCTATCCCACTCTTTCTTTGACAAGTTTGACTTTTGCATTTTCCCAGAGAAAAGCACTGGTGCAGACAAGTTATTCAGGAAGGAATGTAGGTCCCAAAATAGAACAAAGAAAGAAGAGGCCATGAATTGGATCTGTATGTCAAAGAGTAATCATTAAACATTAACTGAATTGTGCTTGCTATGTACTGCTCACCAGTGCGTACTTGGCATTCTCTAGGTAATCTTACAAGTACGGAATTCCTCTTAGCACTAATTGTTAAAAAATAGACTGTCTTTCCATTTTCCATTGTCATGCCTGCTCATAATTTGTCCATGGACTATTCTATAAGTACATGGATATAAAATAAAAGATGCCATAAATGTCTGAGAGACAGGAATTAAATGAAGAGAAATGATGTTTTAATGTTTGAGGCAATCCTTTGAACCTAAAACGTGTTACCTAATGTAAGCATCAGACTGTGAGAGAACTGGTAAAAATGGCATTACGCAAATATTTTCAATGCTTAACAAATGTTATGCAGTTTCTTCTTTCACATCTGGAACATGTTTGATACCTACGGAGCAGTGTGTAGAAAATTAACAATATTTCATTTTAATTAGGAGCAGAATGCATGTGTCTTAAAGAACCAGCGAATATTGTGCTCCTCCTGCATTTTGAAAAGCTTAAATATCTGCACAAGACCAACGAAGATTCTTCTGGGGCCCTTACACAATCCTTAGCTGATTGCTTGAATTGGAGTTTGCAGCAGCTGTGGAGGCAAATTGTTTTGCATCTGAATATGGATTTTTATGAGGTTACATAGCTTTTGTCAATAAACCTGGGAAAAAAAGGTGCTACACCTGTGCTTTCAGAATGTTATGCAACTTCTGAGATGGCAGTACGTCTTAGATTAAAATGCATCATTGCAAACTTGTTCTGAGACAAATTGTTGCTTTGCTGTGGCCCCATGTGCTGGATAAGCGTGAACTCCCAAATGGAAGTGCTCAGCAAATCTGGAAAGTGATAATGGCAGGAACAAAACTCCCTAAAGTTTCGAGGAAAAATATTTTTAGGATAAAGATTTTCAGTGCTTAGAATAAAGCGCAGTTTGAGAAGTGCTAAGCAAGTAGATTGGTTGACATTGATTCTGGGGAAAGCATGAGTGCAGAAACTTCTACCTCTGAACACACAATGTGAAAAGCACCTTCTTAACCACTACTGAGTTAAATTCATTTAAACATCTTTCTTCTTCATCATCTCCAAAGGCTTATGATTATGTAATGCAACAGTGTCAGTCCCATTAGATGACACAAACAATGTAAAGTATTGTATTCTTCTGTCTCTGCCCCTTGCATGATGTAATACAGGCATATGCCACTGAGTCTATCTGCCTATGTGAATTTACACGATGCATTATCTATGAAGCATCTGACTGCATGGGTTATCTAGTAAACTATGTGCAACTGTTTAGAAAATGCTTATGAATATTATTTATTTACAGGCACAGACCTTGACTGGCATGGTAACCCAGGCATATTGATTGTTTTTCTAGTGGTCATACACTCTTTTTCTCTTGGTACTGTGGAGATGTACTTTTTTCATTTATTGGGTTAATACCTATCATGTTAATTTTGGTACATTTTATTCTCTCTTAACTTATTGCTGATTGATTACATGCTAGACAGATTCAAAGTTAACTATTGACTGGTCAGATGGCTCAGATATTTAAAAGGCTGGCCACAGAAGCCTGATGACAAAAGTTCAATCCCGAGACCTAATAAAAAGATCAATGGAGGGATACACTCTACAGTTACCTCTGTGCATGTGTGTGTGTGTGTGTGTGTGTGTGTGAAAGAGAGAGAGAGTAGGTGTACAAACACACAAGTACAAAACTAATAAAAAATACCTATTTTGAAAATTATCCACTCTATTCCTTCTGTAACGAATACTTTTAATAAATTTATATTTATAGAGCTACTTTGAACTTTCTATTTACTTAACTTATTACTATAGTTTCCTTATATACTTTGAAATTAATCATAATTCATTTATGTTTTAATTTTGAATTATTATTATGATTATTATATTTATGATTATGATTATGCTTTCATGGATTGTTTGTAAAGTCTCAATTTTTGAATTAATATGTTTAAACTCCTATGTTTACTCCTATAAAACTATAAAAAGAACAATATTTTCATTTTGATTGTTCTTCAAAATCATGTACTTTGATATTTTATTTAATGTAATTCAAGAAATTAGGTGACACTAACAGACTATAAATTTGTAAGTCATCAACTCAAATTGCTAATTATACCTCAAAACACTGATTCTTATGCTTTATCAGCAAGCACATAACCTATGGAGTCATTCATCCCTTCAACTCAAACTCACTATTCTTTTTTTGCATCTTTGATTATAATTTTGAACCTTTTCATTGAGTATAATTTAAACAATTTTTCGTGTTAGGTAGATTTTTAAGACAACTGCCAATAGCCTTCTTTCTCTTATAATTTTCTTGTCTAAATGAGGATGAAACTTATGAATGTGATGCCACTGATTCCCCTTGCCTGTCTTATATACGTGGCACAGATTATTTGAAGGAAGGGAAACTACATTATTGGGCTAATATAATTCTGCCAGTTCCTTGAAGCAAAGATCTTTAGTTGGAGCAGAAACTGAATCTCAGAGACATCCAAAGCTTGAGAGTATATTGATATCAAGGGTGTGAGACAGGCTCTGGATTGGTAACTATGATGGTTAAAGACAACTTAGAACTGAAAGATCAACAGCCAGTTGAGAAGCTGAGTGCCCCTAACCAGCAGAACCTATGGACTTCTGCTCCACATCAGGAGGAACTGGGTGCCCCTGTAACAAATGTTAGTTAGAATTATTCTGCTAAAGAATCTATCTCTGCTAGCAATAGATTTTAGTCTAGGGAGAAAATAGAGAAGAACATACTATGGTCTGTCCATTCTGTGATCTGTACTACAATGGGATCGGAAATAGGTGACTCCTTAAGGATCAGCAGACAGCTAACACTGTTTTTAGTGAAATTCTGTTATTGATAATTATACTCATTTTTCATATTCATTTTTATATCATTGTTTTTAAATCAAACTTTAAAGACATTATTTCAATGTTTAACCGTTAGTGTCAAGAAGTCAATGTAAACTTTATTTTGAACCCTTCATACATCTTTCTGTTTTAGAATTATTATTTGAATACACAATAATATATCTGGCTGATTCCATCTGTAATTTTCCTACTTTTTTCCCTCCCTCTTTTTCTTTCCTTCCTATTTCCCTTCTCCATACCCACCCTCCATCCTTTCCTCCCTACCCACTCCTTTTGTTATTGTTCTGCCTTTATCTTCTTCTGTCTTTTCCCCCTTTCTTTTCTCTTGTCTTTCATCTATTTTCATTTTAGGTAATTTTGCATCACAATTTCAGAATTTCCCTCTCACAATATTAAAGATAGTGAACTAATCGGAATTATCTCTCAATCTTAATTTATAAGACAGTTTCCAAATAGAACACAGTTCTAAGTATATGTCCAAGACTGAATTGTTCCTTATGAAGCCAAGGTAAGAAACAATTAGACCAGTAGGGACAGGCAATGATCCTCCATACAGGACCTTCATCCTCACAGCTATTAGCCTGTGTATTTGGACCTTTAAAACTGTTTATGGAATAGTTAGGAAGAAGTAGGGAGTTTGTAGGATGGGAAAGAGGATGAGAAGGGCCAATGTGAGATGGCTGTGTATAAATGTAACTACAGTTCAGTATATACAAGTAGAACACCAAAAAATATCATCCTGAGTGAGGTAACTCAGTCACAAAAGAACTAACAAGGTATGTACTCACTGACAAGCAGATATTAGCCCAAAAGTTCGGAATACCCATGATTCAATTCACAGCAACTGTTGAACTGAGCGTGGGGTCCTGGATGGAGGAGTTGGAAAATGGACTGAAGGAGCTGAGGGAGTTTGTAGCCCCATGGAGGGAGCAACAGTGTCAACTGGTCAGGCCCCCTGGTGCTCCCAGAGACTGGATCACCAACCAAAGAATACATATGGACGGACCCATGGTGCTGGCCATATATGTGGCAAAGGAGGGCCTTGTTGGCCATCAGTGGGAGGAGAGGTCCTTGGGTCTGAGAGTGTTAGATGCCCCAGTATAGGGAAATGCCAGGGAGGGAAGATGAGAGTGGGTGGGTGGATATGGGAATACCCTCAAAAAGGTGGGGGGGGGGGATGAAATAGGGGTTTTCCAAATGGAAGACATGGAAAGGGGAAAACATTTGAAATGTAAATAAAGCATCAAAAAATAAAATAAAAAAAAAACTTTTAACAAATTTCTTTTAAAAAGCAATTAAATAAAATGAAAAGTATATTGTCTCCTGTAATGGCCCATATACATTTTTTAACCAGAAAAAATAATAGCTGTAATCAAAGATGTTTCACTTGTGTATTGTCCCAAAGATTTTGCACAATTCTTTGAGAAAATCCTTTCAAGGCATTTATTTCTCTTTTACCAGATTTACAAATGGGGGAAGATCTGGTTTCTAGGCAGGTGATAGCAGAATCTCTTGTGTGTGTGGATGGCAGTGAACTATATAATCAGTCTTGGATTTGAAAGTCACAGTCACAGTGGGGTAGAGAGCAACCAGGAGTCTGCAATGACCACAATAGAGGATGAAACCTCTGTTAGGACAATGAAGTGAGGACAGGCAAGAGAAGAAGTAGAGAAATAGCTCTTGGACAGTTGTATGTTATTAGATTGAACCTGGTAAGAGATATCGAGGGGACAGACCAGGAGTATACTGGGAAATGGACTTCACCGAGGTAAGGCCCGGCAAGTATGTCTACAAATACCTATTAGTTTTCATAGACACCTTTTCAGGATGGGTAGAAACTTTTCCTACATAAAAAGGAAACTGCTGCAGTGGTTGTCAAGAAGATACTGGAAGAAATCTTTCCCCGATTTGGTTTGCCCAAGGTAATCGATCTGACAATGGCCCAGACTTTGTTGCCCAGGTAAGTCAGGGAGTGGCCAGATATCTAGAGGTCAATTGGAAACGTCATTGTGGATACAGACCTCAGAGCTCAGGGCAGGTAGAGAGGATGAATAGAACTCTAAAAGAGACCTTAACTAAATTGACCATGGAGACTGGTGCTGACTGGGTGGTGCTCCTTCCCCTTGCCCTGTTTACAGTTAGAAATACCCTATCCCATTTCAGCCTAACCCCCTTTGAAATCCTGTATGGGACTCCAGCACCCCTAACCCTCTTAGGGGACATAATATAACCCACTTGTCATAGTAATAATGATCTGTATGCTAGGTTAAAAGGCCTGCAGGTGGTACAATGAGAGGTGTGGACACAGCTGGCAGCTGCCTACAAGCCAGGAGCCCCCAACACGTTCCATCAGTTCCAGGTTGGAACTGCATTGGAAATAATAAACCTCTTGCTAATTGAAAGAAAAAAAACAGTGTAAAATAAAGAAGCATGCTTAGACTTTCAGGGTTTTTCTTCCTTGACTTTGGAGGGGAGAAGGATTAAGTAAATACTCTGTTTATTCTTGGAATTTATTTTATTTTTCTTTGTATTATTTTGAGTTAAATTATAATTATAGCACTTTCCTTCAGGCCTCCAACCCTTCCTCTATTTCCTTTCACTTCCTCATTAGTTATGGCCTCTTTTTCTTGACTATTGTTTCATACACACATTATTGAATAGTATACTTATGGAGCTATCACTAGCCCAGAAAGGAATTGGAAAAACAGGGGATGGGATGTGACAAGCTAATAATCCACCTGAATATCTATTTTGGTATCTATATTTTTGTCAGAGATGTGCCACTAGACTGATTTGAATCCAGAAAAATGAGGTTATTATTATTATTATTAATTATCATTATTATTATTTCTAACACAAATAATGAATAATCTGGAAGACTTTTTCTCAAACAATATTGCCTAGACTGGTTTTAGAATGACCAGGGAAAGGGAATGTGTTGGGGTAAATGAAAATGTCCAACATAGGCTCATGCATGATAACAGTTGCTCCTCAATTGGTAGAACCCTTAGGGGAGGTTTCGAAGGCAGGACCTTGCTGGGAGGAGTATATCACAGAGGAAGAATGAGGTTTCGAAAGTTTCCAAGTGAGTTAGCTCTCTTGTTTACTTGCTCATGCTATCTCTCTGTGTCATCCACCCCACTACTTCCCCTACCCCTCCCTGCCTTTCCTCTTTCCACTCTTGGCACTTCATTGTAGAGAACATGATATCTCAGAATCCCTGCTATAGGTGCCACGGCTCCTTCACCTTGGGCCATTGGCATATGAGATATTCAAAGAGCTTCATTGAGTATTTGATGTATTACAAAGGGCAGCTTCTATGTATGTAGGCATCTGTGGGAAGTTTTTTTGTAGGGAAGATTTTTTTTTTTTTTTTTTTTTTTTTTTTTAGAATTAAGTTTTAGAGGGTATAGGAACACTTCAGAAAGGGGATGCATAGCCAAAGCAGCCTGTTCTTAAAAAGATTATTTTAATATTCTTAATACTTTTCATTATAGTGATGGGTAGATTTATAGTTAATACCCCAACTAGTACTGTTGTTTAAAGCTTAATAACATGCATACAGAATACTTGTCCTATCATTGATGTGGGTGTGGTGTCAGTGCAGGGGACTAACTCTGGAGCCATGCATTAACCCCAAGCACAAAAATCACGTTTGCAACAAGATCACAGCTTAATTAAATTAACCTATTTTATCCATCTATTACCAGAGTTAAAAAATGTTTTGAAAGTTACCAGCAACCATAATTACAGATATGAAGGTTATTGAGCTGCAGTATATGCAGCCAGTGCTGGTTTGGCTGATCTGGGGGGATAAAAAAGTATAGTATATAGTTTTTCTACTACCCAGCTTTAAGCTTTAGGTTGACTGTGTTATCAGCCCCCACCCAGGTTCCCTCAGATCTGCAGATGAAAGGCAGGCGGGCGCACACACACACACACACACACACACACACACACACGCACGCTTATTTTTTGATATGCTTTTCAGCTCAATGGTTAGACACTTCTAAGCCTCCTAGGGCTAATATGCCCTTATCTTTACTTCTACCTCAACACCTCTGACACCTCTGAGCTCAATTTAGTTGCTCTGTTCTCTACTCCTTGCTCAGCATCTTGAGTCTGCCCACAGCTTAGTTGCATTTCTAATTTCCCACCTGCTACCCGAGGCCAAGTAGGGGAAGCGGCCAATGGCCACTCTGCCAGAGATCTTACAATGCTGGTAATTCTTTCTTCCTCCAAAGCATAGCAAATATCTTTCCTCCTCCTGTATTTGCTAGCCTGACTGTGGGTAGCTGAAAGTCCTGCCCTTTCCAGCCAGCCATTGGCCACTAGCATCTTTATTGATCAAACAAGAACCAATTGGGGAACAGGACCTTCAGTGTTCATTCCTGATCAGAGCATCAGATCCACCTCCTACAGGAAACTGTCTCTTTCCTCTCTCTCTCCACTTTATATAAGTTCCTAAGAAGCTGCTTGGCTGGGGGCAAAGAGTGCAATCTTCGTTCATATAGAGAAGGACCAGTCTTTTTTCAGGGTATAGAAGAATCTACACTTTTCTGCCAGAACCTCCACACAAGTTCTCAATGTCATGATATTGTATCATCTTAATAGAAAATTAACAAAGAGCACCAACCAATGATGACATGACCACAGTCACCACTACAGGATAGGAATTTGACCACAATGACAGGAGAAATGAGAAGTTTCAATGATAAAATTATCTATTTCAAAATTTCAATTATAGCTAATAAATCTTATTTTCTAACAGTTACTGGCAATGGAAAATAGACTGTTATTTCTTTACGTTTTATGTCTTTGCTCATTGGATGAAAACAATTCCCAAAAGTTTCAAGCTGTCAGTCTGTTTTCCAATACAAGTATGAAAAAAACATGAAATTACAGGTTTTAAAAGTTCTTCAAGAACATTTTAAACCAAAACAATCTTTAAAAATACATTTTAGTTCATTACTCAAAAGTTCAATCTTTTTTTCTCAGAATGTAATCAGTGGTTAAATTGCATGTTTCTGTGGACAGTGATATTCAGCACGTTTCTACAATCAAAGAAACAACATGGCAAGTACAGGATGTTTTTCATGGAGGCACTTTAATTCCATGCCTGTTATGAATTCTCTGACAGAAAATTACTGGAGATTGCTCACAAGAAGCAGAATAATTCATCTGAGGCCTAAAAATATTCCAAAAGTATTTTCCCCATCCATAATTCATCAGTAACACTGTTCAAAGAACGTTGAGGACATAGAGTTAAGTAAAGCTTAGAATCCCAATAAAATTCTAGTATAGGTGACCTAATTTAGAAAGCAATATTAAAAGTTATATCCATTTCTGTTCCTTTTCTAATTCAAAAAATCTATATTCTTCGAGTGTGACTTATTCACACTATTGTCCAGAGGATACTCTGGTATGAAAGTAGAATACTGTCATCTGCTTAGGTCAGTGGCTCCTCCAGTATGCTTTTTATGAAGCTATAGATATTTCTATCCCCTGAAAGAATGCCTGCTTGTGAATGTCCAGATGCAAAGTTGGGTATTAATGAGCAGTAATGTTTTCAAGATTAAGATTATTTTCTACAGGAGCAACCAGGTAGAGAGGCAATGCAATCTGTGTTATTGAAGGAGGGGTTGAGGTAAGGGTATAATCTCATAGTTTCAGCTTCTGGAGAAGACGTGGCTGCGAAATCACTTAAATCTAGGAGCTGGAGATCAGCCTGGCTAACACAGGAAGAACCTTGTATAAAATCAGGCTCAAACGTGCTGTGTAGGCCAGGATATACTTGAATTCCTCATCCTTCTAATTCTGGCTGTCTTGTCACTTGTTGCAAAGTGTGTTGATATGTTACTCAATGTAAAGTCAATGTGCTGCATTCTTGAACCTCTGATATTTTCACATAATACGTTACTGAAACTACTGCCTAAAATGTTCTGGCCAAAAACAGTGTGGGAGAACAACCTAGAAACAAAAAGGAGTTAAAACCAAAAAGATACTGGAGCTAAATATAAGTAGAAACACAGAGAACCAAAAGGATCCTGACAGGGCCATAGGCTGAGTACATGGTGTTTTCTTGGAGAACATGGTGGAGGGAATGATCTTGATTCACAATAGAGGAAGTACTATTGACACAAGGCATCATGCTAAGATAATTTTGAAGCTATTTCACAATACCAAAATTTAAAGAATAAAATGATAGGGCAGATCCAAAGTTAGCAAGCATATTCCAGCCCAACAACACATAGAAAAGATTTAAAGCTAGACAAACTTTAAAGCAGCAAGGTCAAGTTAGTTGAATTTTTCATGGTTAGTTTTATGATATCATATTAATGAAGAGTGAATAATTTAAAAGTACACCTAAATAAAAGGTATTAGAGTGTATATGCTTTTACTCATCTATCCATACTCTTGCTAACTTGCATGTGTAAATGCAAATAAAAATTAAATTGACATTCAAATTTAAAACCCTCTTGCAATCAGTTTCTAAGGCACCAGTGTGTATTGCTGTCAGTTTTATGTTCATACAGATTTGTAAAAATATTTGAAAATACATTAAGTTTATCATAATGGCTTTTTACTAGTTAAAATAATATTCTATAAAACATATATCATCAAAATTTTACTTATACACTTTACAGAATATAAAGTTTCTCAGTCACTTGTACATATACTTATGCTACTCTCTTTCTCTCTCTCTCAATGATTTTGCTATGATGAGTTATATAAGATTGAAGAAATTACACACTTCCATGGCCTTAAATTTTGTGTTAACAATTTTTTTCTGAATATAATTTTCTTTAGGGAGCTTTTCTTAAAAGTTAAGATTTATAACTATATTTTCAATAATTAATTTTATTTCCATTTGTTACAAATGCTGTTTCCCATAAGAGATTCAACTGCATTGTATGGATTTATTATTAAATATAATCCTATAAGCATGCTTTCTATAAGAATGGTTATGGGTGAGTGTATATATACAGACACAAAACATTAACATATACATATATACAAACATATATAAAATTCTTATACCAGGAGAGATTTTACAATTTTTAAGTGATTTAATCATTGGCATCCCTTTATAAATGGAAAATTATTTTCTCTTTCTATAAAGAAATTTTGATAAATATTATTTTAATGTAGCTATTTTTAAAAATATTTCTTTACATTATATTTTTACATCTATAAAAAGAAATATTTCATTATATTTATAATCTTTTAATTATGTCTTCTGCTTATCTTACTATGGTATCTAGAGAAAACAAAAGAATTCTTTTGATACACAAGATTTGATCAAATATGATCAGGGTAAATAAGCAAGTTCTGTCATAAATAATTTTTCAAAGAACTGCCTATATTTATGAAATAATTTAATTAATGTTTCATATGTCACTGTTATATTATTTTTACAAATTTGTATGTGTTTTTGTATGCCCCTGAACAAAAAAAAAATCACCTATTATATTTTAGTATCATTAGTATTAAATTTTAAGGAACACCATTCATTTCACACATATTTATTAAGGTGAAGCATGCATTAACCTAAATAAAATCTTGAGGGTCTGTGCCTGTGGTGTTGACCTCATTCCTCTCTTTGAGGAAGATGTGAGTACTCCTTCATAATTGGCACAAATAGTCCTAAGCATTGTTGTCTGAAATGCAAGACATTGCACAACGATATTTAAAATTTTCTAATATCTGGAATATGTCTGATTCACATATATTTTTTCTTATCAGTATTTCTAATTTTGTTCACCTCTTTGAGTCTTCCTTCTGAATTAATAAGTTTTTCTGTGCTTCCTAATCTTAGATATTTCTACATGAGGAGATATTTTGAAGCCAAAGATCTTTATGTTAAATATTAGATTAATCATCTTATATTAATAAAGAGTTTGTGAAAAGATGTTGGATATGTTTTTCATCTTCATATAGACCTGTTTATTTTTGGTTGAAAGAAATTTCAATTCATGTCTCTAGTCTCTATATTTTTCAATCAACATATGAGAAGTATTTTACTATCCTTTAGTTTATTTTATTATTCTTATCTTAAAATTATTCTGATATATATCTTAACAAATTTGAATTGCTCAAAATCAATAGCACAAAAAATAATAGTTTAGACTATCCTATTGTTGAATCTCCTACCATAACTGACGCCAAACAGAGTTGGTAACATGATGAGAAGTTTCCAGGTACATTATATTAAAACACTATACTCTAAATTGTTTCTCTTTTGAGTGCTTACATTATAGTATTAAGAAAGTGCCATTATAAATTAGTCAGAAAAAACTCTAGTCAGTAGAAAAAAGAGTATAAGCATAATCTAATCTATCTCATTTCTGAAAGTTTAATTCACTTCTTTCTTAAATTTTATTTTATAACTTTCACTTAGATGGTTTTCAATGTACTTGGTTTTGATAATGCTTGATAATTCCCTAGCATATATGGAAGTACAAAATACTACTTCCAACCTTTAAGGCCAAACACTTTGGTAAATACCACAGATGCCAAATTGCTCTAGCAGGTGCTAAATTGCTACTGGTGTATCACCTTGGGATATGATGAAGATAAATGGAATGTGGCACATTTCCCCACTATTCCACAATTACTGGAACACCTGTGCTAAACAACATGGTGCTAATGCAGCATAAACATCTTTGCAATGCTCGAAGGACCTTGTCAGTTCACATTTCAACTTGCTTATCTGCACTGCAATTCAGTGTCAATGAGAAAGTGTTCCACCTCTCCTTGACACAGCTAACATACAATAACATAGTGGCTTCTTCATAGAAGTTAACTTTCTTCTGTCTCCACATTTTTTTTTTGTCCTTTAAAATTCATTTTATATTTCCTTCCTACTCATTTTTTCATTATGTTTTATCATTGGAATAAGCCTGATTTATTTTTGGTGGAACGAACTGTCTCCATCCCTCTGCTTCAATATCACAGCCCCTTACCATGCATGTGAGCTGAATGCTGTATCATATTGGACCTGGAAGCTTTGCTTTTTAAGCTGGTTGTCTTTGCCATACGTAGGAGCTGATAGGACATATGGAGGCCTTATATTTTACAGAAATACTTACACAGCCACCCAATGCCTACAGTTATTTGTGGTAGCTCTGAGTCCAACAACTGTTTCAATGTGTGAAAAAAAAAAAAACTTTAATCAGTAAAAATCAAACATTTCTTTTGTGTGCTTTTGTATACATATTCATAAATTATTTTTGGTGACAGTTACCAGGAATTCAGATTGTATTGGTTATTTTATAGATAGGAACCTCATTGAGATAAAATACACAGGCCACATTATTCAGTAATAGAAGTGTATCACAGAGATTCTTAGATGTTCAAAAGGTATATGACACGATGATCTCATTTTAGAACATACATGCCTGAAAAGGCAATGTATGTACCTATTGCCCATCTTTCCAAAGCCTATCTCCTTTAGCTCTAGGCAAATAAGACAGACTTCAGTCCTGAAATATTGAATTTTAAAATGTAGTTACCAGATAGATCCATCATTTCAGGACTGAGATATAGAATATCATGTTTAATATTATCTCTGTCAAGATTAGAAGCAGTGGTAAAAGAACTGAGGGAAATTCTGAGAAACTGGATGCTTTATGCATAACAGCATCTGAATTACTTTTCATGATTTTAATTTAAATAACTTCCACAGACTTTGCAGATTTCCCTGAAATAAACACAAAGGGGTTTCTCTGAATCAAACTCCTATCAAGACTCCATTTCTCCCATTGTATGTTGCATGTTTATTTATTTTGCTTTTCAAATCTTGATTTGAAAATAAATGTTTCACATGGCTCCCCATACAAAAGAAACACACAGGGAAGCAAAGATGGCTATGTCACAGTTGTGTCCAGTGTCACTGACATCTACCATATTTCCCTAAATTGAGTTCTACAGTAACTATCAAGGTTAATGTTTGAAGTGATGATTCTTCAAACCTGATGAGACAGAGCAGAGGAGGCATGAAGGTAGATTTGACAAAACGAAAATTTATAGTGCTATTTGAATTTCAATGATTTAACCATCACAATGAATAATTCTCCAAGCCAGCAGTATGTACAAAACAGACACTGATCTACATAGTAATAGAAAAACAATCTTTTTTACAGTTGTTCTACCTGCACCTGTGAGAAACCTTGATAATGAGCTGTGAAGCCTGGAATTTGCTTGGTGATCTTTCTTTTTAAAATGAGAAATGCTGAAACAAGAATTTTATTAGCAAGATAAATGTTTTCTTTCCTGTACTCATGAAAACATAAAATAGTGTGAAATGTTCATGAGAGTTTAATGGACTTTTGTTTGAATATTATATTTATTGATGGTTGCTTGAAGGTAGAGATGATTTCCTTTAAGGAATGAGCAATAATGTCAATGTGACTTCAAGTTTAAACCATTAGATAAGACAAGTTAGCGTCCATGTCTCTCAGTCATTCATTCACTTAACAAATGTTTATAGCATGGCCTTATGACTCACATGTTAACAGCTAATCTATTATACCAATTGCTGCTTTTGGAGTCTACTTTAAGAAATGAAATATGAACCAGGTCAGTTCATATAAAGGTCTATGAGCAAACAAGTAAATGACTATAACCTAAGTAGTTGGAGCAGAACTGACAGAGCTATCCTGCGTTCTGTCATCATAAGGTTGTCTTTTTTTCCTTGAAGAAATGTCCATTTCATGAATGAATTTCAATGCCTTAATCATGGCAAAGAATGACATGACTCCAAATAACCACCTTGGAAAGTTAAATATATTCAACTAAAAAAGTAATGATGTGAAAAAGTAGTGGAGGATTCAATTCTAGTCTGGGAAGACTGCCCAAGATTTCAATAAATGAATAATGGAAATGTTTGCATAATAATAATCAATCCTGCCAATAATGAGTTTGCTGTCAGTATATAATCATGTTGAGTAATTAAATTCCAATGAATCTGGTTGCTAAGTCAGGCATATGCTTTGAGTTATCAGCATGGCTGGGACCTCTCCCAGGTGCCTGCCTTGAGCCACTGCCTGGGTCAGGTTAGAAGAGTTTCTACATTAATTGCTACGTATTCTATCTGCAGAGGCTATGTTCATTAGATAAAGCTATTCAGCAGTGTCTGATATGAGAGAGGAATTAGCCAGACGGGTAGAATATATTAGTCTGCCATGTATATCATCCTGCCAACCCAACTCCATGAGCAAATCTGAGTCCTAGTTCTGTAACAATGACTCAGTATCAATTTGATACTTTCTTTTGAATGTGGTAACCCTAAAACCTCTGAAATAGCTTACAATTCTAGTCTTCCTTATTACCTCTGTTTCCTTCTCTGTCTCTGTCTCTATCTCTCTCTGTCTCTGAGTCTGTCTCTGTCTCTCTTTCTCTCTCTCTCACACACACACACACAGATACACACCCACATCCACGCATGTACACATAACCCTTTTATCTTGTGATTTAGCACATGATCTTATATTTTCATCTCATTTAATCATGTTTCCAAAAATGGATGCCTCAAAAAAGAAATGCTAATGAAAATTATCACATTACTATCTTTCTTTATATTACTTTGGTATTAATATAAGAAGGCATCAGAATATCAGAAGCTTATCTGTTATACAACTCTGAGCTCAGTATAGTGTCCATAATTTACTAGAAACATTATTTGACAAAACTTCAGAGATTCTCAGCTTTTTTGAGACTTTACTTGGAAAAATCAAACCATCATTTGTGGAGGACCATGCAGAAAAAATGACAAATGATTTTAAACTCATGGAATGCAGCCCACAGGTTAACCCAACAACAAGGGTAGGCTTCGGTGTGACACTGCCCTGAGGTCTATGTGTCCTGAGGACTTTATACTGTTACGGAGTTCTGCTCTGCTTGCTGCCTTCATACCTTTCTCAATCTAAGAATTATATGAAAACTCAAAGGGGGCTTCCAGTTCCTCACTGGTTAGTATCTCTGGCCTTCATAATATTAATGCTTGGTCTCTGTCAGGCATTGCTCTTGGAGCAGATTATGATTTTATCACTACCCTAGAGAAGAACTTAAGAGATGCAGATTGGCAACAATGACCACCACCCTTAGAAAATATTTGGAAAATTAAACTTGTTAGAGAAGCTACGTTGAGATGTTTTTACTACTGACTGTGATGTAAAAAGTCTTAGGGAACAATTTGAAGCTCAGAAAGGCATACTTTCATTAGTTAAGGTAGGGACCTTTTTATGATCACGGAACAAGAACAATGGCAGCACTGGCTGGCATGACTCTCGCTAAGGTTAGACTGGTGATAATTGATTTTTTTATACCCATTTTTGCTTTCAGCTTCCTGAAATGATTTATGGAGAATTGCTTATGAGTAGATATGCATTTTAAGGATTTAGGATAGATATGACTGATTGTTATATAAAAGTTTAGATTTGTGATTCTTTTAAGATTCTTACAAGATTACTTTCAAGGATAAATCACAAATTAATTATATCTTTCTTTGTAACCACAAATTGCTGCCTGCCAGTAACAGAAACTGGCTGAGAAATCTACCTCTCTTGTTTACACCTTGTTAATCTATAACAAGTTGCTTAGTTATGATTGTATGTGGGTCTGGGGGAATAATTTGGTTCCTTTACCTCTACTACATAATGTTATTTCTTGTAAAGGTATTGGGGAACATACTGTTTTTTCATAATCATTTACTAGAAGAAAACTAAAATGTACTCACATTACATTTTATTCTACTTGATAGATTTTGCTGGGATATATAAGGTATGAAAGAAAGAATAAAGTATGGAAACACTGTTTCTCCCATCTACCAACGGTGTGTATGTATATATATGTATAAAATATATATATATATGTGAAAGAGGGTTGAAGCATCCATCAAATATGTGTATGTGTAAGGTTTGTGTGTGTGTGGTGGATTGAAGCATTGTGTGAATGGGGGCTGGAACATTGTTCCTTCCATCAATCAAATGTGTGTCTATACATGCAAAGATTGTCTTGTTGTGTATTGGAGCTTGCTTTGTCCAATTGTGTGTATTTATGAATATATATGTGAAATGTTTGGAGCCTACTTGTGGGAGTTTGGCTCTAACCATTCTATGTGTGAATGTGTATGTCTATCTGTGAGTCTGTTTGCATGTAGGTACGTGTGTGTATGTATGCATTCACGTATATTTGTGTGTATGAAGGTATTGGATTCTGTGTTTTGTTTGGTTTCATCTACTCAGTGTGTGTGTGTATGTGTGTGTGTGTGTGCAATTTTCTCTATCATTCTCTTTCTCACCAGCTCAAAGGAGTTTAAAGAGTTCATAGTTTTTGCGCTGGCCACAGAGAATGCCAGCCCCAATAAATTAAGCTTTTCCTCTCAGAAAAAAAAAAAAAAATCTGCTGAATAACTTCTCTAATCCATGGCTGCCTTTGACAGCAGCCACTGTAGGTATCTAGATCCAGCTGCTCTTAGCACTGACCACCAAAGGCTCCCTGCCTCAGTTCACTTTCTGGTGCCTAAGCTGGTATTTGGCAATCATTCTTATATAATCATTTTGAAAATTAAGATAATGAAGTAGACAGCTTACTACATGGCTTTGAACAAATTAAATATTCAATTATTTGATTATTTACTTGTATCCTAATGTTTATTATATAAAAATGAGAGACATTTATTCTACATATATTCAAATTTGACTTGTTTCTATTCCAACAGTAAGTTGTTAAATAGTTTTTTATTCATTTACTTCATCGTAGTATGAAATAGCCATCTATTGTATTACAGAAACCACTTCTCTTGATCAGATGCATGACACTAATTGGTCAAATTTTCTCGTATTTGTTTATATATTGACTTCCTGAAATTTCAAACAAGTGGGTTTATATGGCATGACTTACATTGATCTTCACACAGAAAGAATTAAGAATTCTTTTAGATGGATTAAAATGTTTGTGGTAGTCTACATTAGTTAAATGTTGACAGGTAATTTATTGTAGTTAAATAGGTATGAGTATTATTCAAAATCATAAAAATCATATATACATATATATATATTACTCATATCTCATATATATCATATATACCTCAATAGAATTCAAGGCCCACATTCTTTCATGAAAATTCTTTATAAAGAAAAATTAATGATTATTCTTCTCCAATGATATTTATATATAAACAGATAATATCCAAGTTATTATGTAAAGAAACATAATCAGGAAACAAATTTACAGAAAATTAGAGTCAAATATTGCCTATGAAAATAGATGTACAATTGTTAGTGACCATTTGCAGTTATCTTTTTTTTTTTTTTTTTTTTTTTTTTTGACACAGGGTTCTCTGTGTAGCCCTGGCTGTCCTGGAACTCACTCTGTAGACCAGGTTGGTCTTGAACTCAGAAATCCACCTGCCTCTGCCTCCCGAGTGCTGGGATTAAAGGCGTGTGCCACCAGTGCCAGGCTGCAGTTATCTTTTAATTCATCTATCTCAGAAAGAATTGAGACAGGATGATGTTATTTATTTAACAGCTTTAAGGCATAAGAGTTGAGCAGAATTTATCTATTTTAAACCTCTAGACTAAGCTGGCTACCTCTCAGACAAAACCCTGGGGATTCCTGCATTTTATAGCTTTCTCTTTTGTAAACTCTCCTCAAGAAAGATAGCCCACTTCCTCACTTTCACTCCTACCTTCCCACCCCCCACTAGGAGAAAGTCCAACCTACTTTTTTCACCTCCTTAGTCAATGGCTAATCATCTTTTTGTTGACCAATCATGGAATAACTGGGTGTTTGATTCCCAGCACCTGTATTAGGCAATTCACAACTGCCTGTGACTCCAGCACCTGGGATCTAGCACTTCTGGCCTGGTTTCCATTTAAACTAGCACAGACATAGCACAGAAGCACACAGAAAAACACATATATACATAATTAAAAATTAAAGGCAAACCTTAAAAACACCTTAGGAACATTTTATTGAACTGGAGAATGCAATTTTACAAACAACTGTGATTTTAGACAAACTTAAAACTTTTACGTGTGAATCAACATGAATTAAAGTATTCTTTATAAAATTTTATAATTAAATTTAGAATAAAAAATTGAACAATTCATTAAGAGATGGGCTATGAATACAGTTTAGTTTTATACTGTCCTTTCATAAGATGGCATTATGAAAAATTTTCAGCTTTTTATTAATAGAAAAGATAAGAGTAAAGGTAAATAATGAATCTTTTCACCTACATAATTGATTCTATGTTTATGAACCATATAATACATGTATTCTATTCACATATAAGTATATGTGTGTATTTATACAAACAAATTTGCATTAACTTCTATGGTCCAAGTATCATTCTAAGAGCTCCAATACTCCAATAAAATTTCAGTTCCAGTGAATACATAGCAATAATGTCACAGTAAAACTGAACACTTCCCCATATCTGGAGATGGAGACTACTTAAGTGCTAAAATCTTACAATCTAAGCAAAAACTTGTACGTAGAAATAGTTTCTCTCCCAAAGTACTAGCTTGTATTTATTACTTGATAACAAGCAACTGTTTGATGATTAGTTCTATAAACAAGTTTAGACTTTGGGAGACAATTTTTAAAAGGAGTCCACCATGGAGGAGTTAGAGAAAGGACTGAAGGAGCCGAAGGGTTTTGCAACCCCATAGGAAGAACAACAATATCAATCAACCAAATCCCCCAGAGCTCCCAGGGACTAAGCTGACAACAAAGGAGGGTCCCTTGACTCCAGCAGCAAATGTATTGAAAGACCCCCGAATTGGGGAGACCCTCACTCAAGCCACGGGAAGACACGACCCCCCAATGACTCACGAGAAACTGAACTTGCTGCAAGCGCATGAGGTTTATTTGGGGAGGCAGTGCACTGGGCCGAGCTCATAACCCACATGGGGCACAGAAGATCGACCCCGAGCAGCTGAAGTTAGGGGTATTTATAGGGAAAAACCACAAAGCAAAAGGGGGAGCAGGGGGAACATGCGTCATGGGAAAGAGCAGAGGGGCTCAAAACAGAGGTCACTGTAACATTTTTGGTTGATCAACAGGATAGGAATCAAGTCAAAACTACTACTTTCCCAAAACAATTTTCAGAACAGAGTTCATCATGACATTTCATGGTGGGCCTGTTTTTGGAACAAGGTAAAAACAACCATTCTCAGAACTGTCTAAGGGGGGTGAGTTTAGCCCATCTCAGGCCCCTGGGTGGCCTAGGGCTCTAGTGCTGAGTCTAGGGGCATTTTTCTTCCAGGGTCTTTCAGTAGCAGAGGATGACCTGTCAAGCATCAATGGGAGGAGACGGCCCTTGGTCCTGCGAAGCCGGCTGGATGCCCCAGTGTAGGGGAATTCAAGGGTGGGAGGTGGGTGGGTGAACACCCTTATAAAAGCAGGGAGAGGGAGAGTGGGATAGAGGGTTTCAGGGGCGGGAGACTGGAAAAGGGGATAACATTTGAAATGTAAATAAAGAAAATGTCCAATTTAAAAAAAAAAAAAAGGACATCATGAGTTTTGCAGGCAAATGGATGGAACTAGAAAATACCATCCTTAGTGAAGAGAAAAAAAAAGTTAGTAAATCAAATAAGCTAGTATATTACATTAAATAACAACCCACTGTCTTTGTGTCTATTCTTTTATATATCTTTATGGTAATAATTGTGACAGAAATTCTTTCCTTCCAGCCACTACACCAGGGATCCTAAGGACCAGGGCTGCCAGAACTGTAAGAGCTACATCCACCCCCTTAGTGCTTGTAATGGCTATTCCTGATTGTCAACTTGACTATATCTGGAGTGAACTACAATCCAGAATTAGAAGGCTCACGTGTGATCCAGATCTTGAGGCTGGAAGACACAAGTTTCTGACCTGGATCTTGGCATGGAGATCTTGAGGCATAGTCCAAGAAAAGCTTAGGCACAGGCAAGGCAGTACATGTCTTTAATCCCAGGAAACTGAGGCAAGAAGATCTCTGAGTTCAAGGTCAGCCTGGGAAAAAGCAACTCCAAGATCCAGGCATGGTGGTACACACCTTTAGTCTGGGCCACACCTTCTGCTGGAGACCTGCATAAAGACATTGGAAGAAGGAAGATTCACTCTCTTCTTTACCTGCTTGCCTTGTGGAACTGAGCAACTGCTAGATCCTTGGACTTCCATTCATAGCTGCTGCTGACCATTGTTGGGGAGTTGAACTACAGACTGTAAGTTATCAACAAATTCCCTTACTATATAGAGTCCACCCATAAGTTCTGTGACTCTAGAGAACCCTGACTAATACATCTTAACTCTGTGAAGCAAGGGGATCTCACCTGGTGTACTGTGATCAGGTTGACTAAGCATCGTTGGAGCAAGGCTAATTGGTCACAATTTGAGAAAATGTTGAAGAATACAATCACCATGTCCAGTGGTTTCATGTTTACTCTTAGAGGAAATGGCCCATATCCAGAGTAACTGCATTATTTACAACCTCATCCAAAATATGAGATTGGGCATGCTTCTTTGCATTTTTGCCTACGAAGAGTAACTTATTAAATTATGATATTTTTATGCTTTCTGGAGCATGGTTGGCAGTGTTTTATTTTAATTTGAACTTTATTTTACTAGATGGCATTTGTACCTTCTCATTTATGTCTAAGATGAAGTTTGAGTCAATTTTATATAAGATTTGAAGTTTTGTTTAAGATTTTTGTATAAATAAATTATATATATATATAGAATTTATATATATTATAATACATATGAATTCTATATATATATATTTATTTATACTAAAATAAATTATATACTAAATATATAAATATATAATTATATAATTATATTATATATTATATTATAATATTATATTATATATATTATATTATAGTAATTAATATAAATATATTTATAAATATATAAATTATATATTAATTTATTTATACTAAAATAAATTATATATATACATATAACTTATATGTATTATAATATATACAAATTCTATTTATAATTTATATATAATATAGACATATAAATTATAAATATATAATATAGACATAAATTATATATATATATATTTATGTTCAGCTATCAATACTATTGATCACCAAGTTATTATTCTTTCAGTAAACTGCTTTTGCAATTTTGTGTAAAATTTCTTTGAACATATATATGTGAGTTTACTTTTAGATACTTAATTACACTTATATTTATGATAGTATTCAGTATTATAGTAGGTGCTATAGATTTTGAATGATCCTTTCTGTTATTTTTAAAACGTCATGTTCTGTATTTTCAAAGTGCTCAAGTGGCTACCTTGGAGAGATTAAGGAGAATGGTAGCACACAAAATATACTGGAGTACAAATGAAGAGGGAGAAAATTCTGTACTGAAAGTAAATGGTAACTGAGTGGGAAAAGGTAGAAAGAAAAAAAACAGAAGATGTTATTACTTGTAGAGGCTTTAAATGTGAAATTATTTATGGAAGTCAGAAACTATCTATGACTTTGGGAACTGAAGACAATTCACTATTTCTTAAACATAGAGTCTACGACAGTGTTTAGGAAAGGCTGACTCATTAAAAAGACAGCAAGAAGAAACTTCTTTGACATTCTAAAGAATTGGCAAAAAAAAAAACCAGATCTTAAATAATTTTAAGCTATGGAGTGATATAATTAATACAAAGGAAACTATTATAAACATTATATGTTTTTCTTTGTAACTTCATAGGAAGAACAACAATATCAACAAACCAGATCCCCCAGAGCTCCCAGAAACTAAGCCACCAAACAAGGAATACACGTGGAGTGACCCATGGCTCCAGCCACAGCCACATAAGTAGCAGAGGATGGCCTTGTCAGCCATCAGTGGGAGGAGAGGCCCTTGGTCCTGTGAAAGCTTGATGGATGCCCCAGTGTAGGAGAATTCGAGGGTAGGGAGTCAGGAGTGGGTGGGTGGGTGAACACCCTTATAGAAGCATGGGGAGGGGGTGACATGGCAGTTTCAGGGGGTGGAAACTGGGAAAGGGGTTAACATTGAAAATGTAAATAAAGAAAATATCCAATAAAAATATGAAATCTTAAAAACAAAACAAAACAAAACAAAAACAATTACAACATTCATGTGTACCAGCCTCTGCACGTTCTCATTGAATCCTTACAAAATCATTGTTTTAGCCTTCAGTCTTTCTGGATATGTTCATACAAGGAAAATTATTCTGGTAGCCTTGAAAAAATAAAGACCTGACCAATTATAGAAATAAGAATGAAGGACCATTGTCTCAAATGCAGACACAAAAGAAACATTAAATAAACATAGAAATAAGAAATGTGAGTCTAAGAGTAGGAACACAAGATTAAACCTACTCGACTTTTATCAGCCATGAATAAAATCTTGTACAGTTGCCATTTACTTCAATCTTGACTTAAATGAAGTAGAATTGTTCTTTTGCAAATTTACCACATTTTTTTCCTTTATGCTTAATGTTAGCTTTTTTTTTCTGAGAATACAAGAAGTCACTTCATTGGAACATTACTTTGAGATATTTTAGAAATATATTTTAATCCACATTGTGTATGAAGTTACATTTACTTCTTACTCTCAAGTCACTTTTAAATATTCATAAAGTAGTTTATCTCAAAATACATTTTAATAAAATTTTAACTTTTATTATATACTTGTATATATGTGTTGGTATATGTGTGTGCTTTTTGAAATTTATATATAATTTAGTACTCATCATGACCAAATGTATTTTTTTTTTTTGGTTTTTCAAGACAGGGTTTCTCTGTACAGCCCTGGCTTTCCTGGAACTCACTCTCAAGACCAGGCTAACCTCAAACTAAGAAATCCACCTGCTTCTGCCTCCCGAGTGCTGGGATTAAAGGCGTGTGCCACCACTGCCCGGCTCCAATGGTAATTTTTAAAAATTACTATATTAGCACATTTGGGAAAGTATTCTATTTGTTAAACATATTTACATAGCAAAAATAAATTTGTTTTTATAAATTTGTTAAGACATATTTATATAATATTACAAATAATTGTAGAAAATACTAAAATGATAAGCATTTCTTCATAACAAACTTAGATCTGTGAATTATTTTCTTAACAGGAGAGAAAGCAAGTTTAAAGAAAGAGCATTAGATATACAACTCTACATGTTTTTGTAAGTTCTCTGAAATTTATGGTTTGGCACAGTTATTCATAAAATATTACTTTTCAAACATTGTGTTCAAACAACACAGAACCATATGACTATAAAATACGCACTTTATTAATCATGCCAATCTATGAGCATGCGAGATCTTTCCATCTTCTGAGGTCTTCTTCGATTTCTTTCTTCAGAGATTTGAAGTTCTTGTCATACAGATCTTTCACTTGTTTGGTTAGAGTCACACCAAGATATTTAATATTGTTTGTGACAATTGTGAAGGGTGTCATTTCCCTAATTTCTTTCTCAGCCTGTTTATCCTTCTAGTATAGGAAGGCTACTGATTTGCTTGAGTTAATTTTGTATCCGGCCACTTTGCTGAAGGTGTTTATCAGCTATAGCAGATCTCTGGTGGAGTTTTTCGGGTCACTTAAGTATACCATCATATCATCTGCAAATAGTGATATTTTGATTTCTTCCTTTCCAATTTGTATCCCTTTGACCTCCTATTGTTGTCTAATTGTTCTAGCTAGAACTTCAACTACTATATTGAATAGATAGGGAGAGAAAGGGCAGCCTTGCCAAGTCCCTGAGTTTAGTGGGATTGCTTTGAGTTTCTCTCCATTTATATTGATGTTGGCCACTGGTTTACTATGTATTGCTTTTACTATGTTTAGGTATGCTCCTTGAATTCCTGATCTTTCCAAGACTTTTATCATGAAGGGATGTTGAACTATGTCAAATGCTTTTTCATCATCTAATGAAATGATCATGTGGTTTTTTCTTTGAGTTTGTTTATGTAGTGGATTACATTGATGGATTTCTGGGCATTGAACCATCCCTCCATCCCTGGGATGAAGCCTACTTGACCATGGTGAATGATCGT
Organism: Rhynchomys soricoides; assembly: GCA_019843965.1. Classification (NCBI taxonomy): domain Eukaryota; kingdom Metazoa; phylum Chordata; class Mammalia; order Rodentia; family Muridae; genus Rhynchomys; species Rhynchomys soricoides. The sequence goes on from JADRCH010000058.1 coordinate 166,240, forward strand.
TTTGATGTGTTCTTGGATTCGGTTTGCAAGAATTTTATTGAGTATTTTTGCATCGATATTCATAAGGGAAATTAGTCTGAAGTTTTGTTTTATTTTTGGGTCTTTGTGAGGTTTTGGTACCAGTGTAGATCAATGGAGTAGAATTGAAGACCCAGAAATGAACCCACACACTTATGGTCACTTGATCTTTGACAAAGGAGCTAAAACCATCCAGTGGAAAAAGACAACATTTTCAACAAATGGTGCTGGTTCAACTGCACCATTGGTGCACCAATGGTGGTGGTCTACATGTAGAAGATTGCGAATTGACTCATTCCTATCTCCCTGTACAAAGCTCAAGTCCAAATGGATCAAGGATCTCCACATAAAACCAGATACACTGAATCTAATAGAAGAGAAAGTGGGGAAAAGCCTCAAACACATGGGCACAGGGGAAAAGTTCCTGACCAAAACACCAATGACTTGTGCTCTAAGATCCAAGAATCGACAAATGGGACCTCATAAAATTACAAAGCTTCTGTAAGACAAAAGACACAGTAAATAGGACAAAACGGCAACCTACAGATTGGGAAAAGATCTTTTCCAGTCCTACGTCCAATAGAGGGCTAATATCCAATGTATACAAAGAACTCAAGAAGCTAGACTCCAGAGACCCAAATAACCCTATCAAAAAATAGGGAAGAGAGCTAAACAGAGAATTCTCAACTGAGGAAACTCGAATGGCTGAGAAGCACCTAAAGAAATTCTCAACATCCTTAGTGATCAGGGAAATTCAAATCAAAACAACCCTGAGATTCCACCTCACACCAGTCAGAATGGCTAAGATCAAAAACTCAGGTGACAGCAGATGTTGGCGAGGATGTGGTGAAAGAGGAACACTCCTCCATGGCTGGTAGGAATGTAAGCTGATACAACTTCTCTGGAAATCAGTTTGGCGGACCCTCAGACAAATGAACATAATACTACCTGAGGACCCAGCTATTCCACTCCTGGGCATATCCCCAGAAGATGCTCCAACATGTAATAAAAACACATGTTCCACTATGTTCATAGCAGCCATATTTATAATAGCCAGAAACTAGAAACAACCCAGATGTCCCCCAACAGAGGAATGAATACAGAAAATATGGTACATTTACACAATGGAATACTACTCAGCTATTAAAAACAATGACTTCATGAAATTCGCAGGCAAATGGATGGAACTTGAAAATATCATCCTGAGCGAGGACACACAGTAACAAAAATTGACCATGGTATGTACTCACTGATAAGAAATTATTATCCCAAAAGTTCGAAATACTCAAGAGTCACTTTGCACCAACCGTAGGGCTGAGTGTGAGGTCCCAGATGGAGGACTTGGAGAAGGGACTGAAGGAGCTGAGAGAGTTTGCAGCCCCAGGGAGGGAGCAACAGTGGCAACTAGCCTGACCCCTAGATACTCCTGGAGACTGAAACACCAACCAAAGAATACACATGGAGGAAGCCATGGTGCTGGCCACATATGTGGCAAAGGAGGGTCTTGTTAGCCATCTGGGGGAGATGAGACCCTTGTGCAGGCAGGTGTTAGATCCCCCAGTATATGAGAATGCCAAGGAGGGAAGAGGAGAGTAGATGGGTGGGTGGGTGGGGTAATACCCCTATAGTAGCAGGAGGAGGGGGGAGGAATTGGGGAGGTTCCAAAGGGGAGATCTAGAAAGTGGGAAACATTTGAAATGTAAATAAAGTATGAAAAAATAAAATGTATATAAATAAAATAACCAATACAAAATAAATAAAATATGGACTTTAATAATTATTAAATAAAATATAATTTTGATTAAAATTTATTTTATTTTATCTAGAGACTGAATGTTTTTTCTCTCATGTAGTTTTAGCTTTTTTGTGACTATTAAATTTCTTTTTTCATTAATTCATAGGTATAGCCATTTTTGTTCAGATGACTAAGCAGGCATCTAGATTTTTATTTTCCTCTCATTCACATGCAACAAAGTAGACTCTGCGAGCTCATCACTGGTCTGTACCAGCTCAGATAGTTGCTCCTTTTTGAGACTGTCTTCTTATCACCTGACCCTCAGTGTACTTTAAGTGATGTTTTTCACAATTTTTTTTCTGAACATTTTTCTTACTTTATTCTCTCTTGTCTGGACCTTGCTGTTAATTCTTACTGTTCCAAATTGCAGATATTTTTATCCCACACTGGAATCCATAAATCCCTGTATTATATTGTTTTCCCCTATATATGAAATGATAGTTTTAAAATATTCTGAACAGCTCATGGGTAAAATAAATAGTTTCAATGGTTTATAAAAAATTTTCAAATAAAAGGAGAGATGTTTAACTTTTAGCATGCTCAGGAGATCATTCTATGTTCATGGATGAGCTGGCTATTGCTTCTTCTTCTTGCCCTTATTCTATTTTTCTGTGATGGTTCTTTTTCTTTACATAGAAAAACCCAGGGAACATGCTTGTATGAACATCATATGTCTGCTTGGTGCCTCCTGAAGCCACAAGAGGGCAAAAGAGAAAAAGCCGGTCTTTGACAGGAGTGGAAGATGATTTTATCTACGGAGCCATCTCTAACGCTTCCTGCAGATACATTTTTAACAACATATTTGTTAGTGATAGCACACAAACACGGAATAGTATGGCAGCCCTGGTCTGCATTGTGGGTAGTTTTGTGTAACTGTAAAAAAATCAATGACAGGAGCATCACATAAGCTCTCTTCTTGTCTCTTTATAATTATTATTTTTCTTCCTTTCTGAAAGTAACTGCTTTATACTTCTAATAATCAGGCTTAGACATTTATTTTTAATATTTATATTAACAAAATTGTTCAATATTCACATACATTATTTTTGAATCTTGAAATCTCAACAGCGTTTTAAAATCTTGGACATAGACTTAGGGACCTGTAGTCACTGTGAGAAAATTCTCAGGCAATTGGTTTCAAGCTTTCAATGCTTCACACTTAAACTGTAATTAGTTCTGATACACTGATCGGAAGGCACTGTTGTAGGCTCAGGCTCAGAGGAGATAAACCTAACATGGGCAATAGGGTGGTAATTTGTACTCATCAAAATCTATGGACTTTTCATTTGGGAACTGTGTACATC